>JAYMFT010178135.1:0-12102 GCA_038088735.1 Panulirus argus
CCTGTCTGTTTTTCCCCCCTTTCTCAATTCTCTCTATATTTCAATTAGGGCCCGGCCTTGATGTGGACTTTTGTCCGCGACTGGAGCCTTCAGCATAAAAAGAAAGAAAAGAAAAGATCTCACAAATGCTCGTCTCGTATCTAGAAGCATTAGGAAAACACACACACACACACACACACACACACACATGCACACTGGTTAAGCTGAACCCCATCAAATGTAAAGTGATGAAGACGGACGTATTGAGAGGCCATCCGTCCACGATCACCATGGAGGAGGCAATATACAAGAGTCTGCGTGTGGGAGGACTGACAAGTGATCTAATCTCTCTGCAAAGCATAACGCATGAGGAAATGTCGAGGATGTAAATCACTCGTTTATTTACATCGAAACCGTAGCTTTCACGAAGGCCAGTAAGACATTTACGACAGACGTCATGCCCAAATTAGAGTGCTGCATCACTGGTTCGGATAACAGTTTGAAGGATGCTATAGATTTGCTGGAGAAGGTTTAGATGAATATTGCAAATCATGAACGTGTATCGAGGGAGACGAATCACTGGCAAAGAAGAAAGATACGACAGCCTGGTAGATATCTTGTGAAGTCTTTAGAGGGGGTCTTCCACTCGCACAGCCTAGGCAGTACCCAGGTTGTTGGGTCGGGTCGATGGTCGACCAAGCTGTTGGAAGCCGCAGCCCGTCAACCCACATAGCCCCCGCAGCTGGGCTGGTCTGATACTGTGTAGGTACTAGTGCAGTGCACCCGTGACCCTTTCTGTGTAATCAATGGCAGCAGGGGAGGTGTTTAAGAGCCATTAAACTCCCTTTGCTGGAAGAGAGAATTAAGAGAGTGGCCATGATTATAGCCTTCGACATTCACGATTGGTCAGGGATATTAATGCATTTTTTTACGGTATAAGAAACGTAAGTATCGAAGGCCACACCAAGAATCTAGGCAAAAAACAGTCATGAAACATGCAAAGGAATTCTTCCGTGATAAAAACGTCTGAATAAATGTAGCAAGTTTTGTGTAGGAAGTATGAATGAATGAATGAATTAAGTTTTTGCAGAAACTGTGAATGCTAAAAGAGTATTCCTTTTATTGCTCTAAAAGTTAGATTACAGTAAAGGTTGAAGAGGTAAGGCCCCACGAGTGTACAACTCACTCTCTGCTCGGTACAAAAAGGTAATTACACACCAATATGCACACATGTATAGTCATGCATATATTCATGTACCGACACGGATGCACCAGCAAAAAAAGATTGAAAAAAGACGAATCCTGTATCACAAACGCTCGCGCACATGTGTACATACAGGAACATGCATACAGACAGATATGCAAGTCCACACACACACACACACACACACACACACACACACACTAGCTTTCATGGTGTAGTGGTTAGCGTTGCTGTCCATGATTCACTTCCTGGCTGGTCAAAGTTCGAATCCTGGGCTCGGTAGTCTGCTTACAGCCAAACTAGCTATTCAGCCACCCATCGGAGCTGTTGGATAGATGGGAGCTGGCTTAGGCTTGTGTGTGTGTGTTTTTTTTTAAACATACGCAGAAGTAAAGACAAGATGGGTTCGAACATAGGTTCTGCATGTGCAGGGTAGCGACTCCTGAGCCAACCCAGCTGTTAATCCTCGCGTTTCGGGCTCGTCGATGGTTGGGCCCCTAGAGTACAAGGTGGGCTGTGTGTGTGTGTACTTAATATTGGACCATGTGTATGTATTCAGACATAGGAAACGTGACAACGTGAGTGTTAAAACTCTTCCCAGACGCACAAAACTTAACCACCCAATCAAGGTTTCATTTATTTTGCAAACCTCATCCACACGCATTCTCCCACCACACTCCCTCGATGTCTGGCATTGCGCGTGCCCTTCGACAATTTGTCTGGTTAGGTTCACTTCAATCATACAGGCTCTGTGGACGACCGTAACTTCACATAGGTGATATAATGCTTTGCTCCCTAGCAGTTTCCTTGCCTGTTTAACACGTGGGACCTGCAGTAGTTAGCATAAGTATGTCACCTGTCACTGTATATGATTTCATACCACGCAAGATATAGAAGAACCTTCGAATCCCAACGGGGTATCAGTCGTCAGATGAGTCTCCTTCGGCACGAAGTAGGGGAAGACTTCCTTGCTTTTCGGGGGCCATAAACAGCTTACTAAACGCCTCGACGTCAAGATGCTCAGGGAATCGATCTACGGGCTGAGTGGGAATTCTTGAGGAGCTTACTCTTTAAGCTTCGTACCCGTGAGTGTGATTTTGAGGGATATAAAAGGATCCGGCAAAGAAGAGAAGTTTGACTACTTTTGAAAACGTTTTTCGCTAGCTCTGGGTTCCGAAAAAAAAAAGAATAGTACTTCCAAATTGCGTGAGACTGTCGCATGTCCTCTCTTGTCTACCAAGAGATCGCTCAGATGATGAGAAACTGAGATGTATTTTGTGTTGTTCTGCTTTAGGAGGAAGAATTCCCTGGTAGGCATTTTGCTTGAGGAATGGTACGGATCGCGTGCTATTTTCATGGTAGACGCCACGAATATCCACGCCACTCAACACCACCACCAAACCCCCCCCTACTAAACCATACGACCAGACTCTCGGCCTAGGAAGCGAGCCCTGATAATCGTGCTTTATTAGTTTTTCTCGGTAAGTGCTGCAATTCCTTGAGGCAAAGTCATCTAACGTATCCAAGGCTTGGAAGATGGTCTGGCCGCCGGCTCCATGGCGTGTCCAGACCCCTCCCGCCTGCAACATCTCGAGGAATATTGGTTTAATGCTCCTCCTGCCCCGTCAGTGCTCCTAGGGGCAGAAAGGTGCGACTCCGCCTGGCCCTCGCCTCGAACAAGTGGCGCGTGTGTAATCCCTGGATAAACACAGTTACGACGCCAGTGGAAATATAGCACGTTTAAGGCAGACTAAATAACTAACTAAAGACAGCATCTGTTGCGGTCTGGATCATCTATCGTCACAATAGTCACTTACAGGTTAATAGCAAGGAAAGTTAGTCCCAGTTCCGTTTTCACCTTAAAAGCTGACAGTTATCCAAGAGCTGCTGGCCAAACATTCGCTCCCAAAACGGTGAATGTTGCATCAGTCATTCGCACATTATAGTGACAAGACTTGGAGCCCCGAGTATAAGCTGCTTCATGTAATGCGCCATAACGTCATCCGGCAAACCAGTCAGATTAATATCATGATTGATTAAGTCTAGTTGTTCCGCTTTATTTCTTCGGGATTACATTTATACTGAGGAGCAAATCGCTTTACCCGGAGGAAATAATCACTCCATTAAATATTTCATCTCAAGCTGTTAGCATCCAGTAGAACTGTAAAAATAAACTCGCAACCGACTTCCCTGGGTTACACCTACGGTCCTGAATGTTTCATATATTTCCTTATGATATACCAGAGGGCACAATGCAAGCGTTTCTTTTATTTGCTGTCGGTTTAAGACTTAACTAAAGACCCTTCGTCCTACATTGAGACCAAGAGTGTAAGGACAGGAACTTTGTTCCTGTTATTCATGGGGCACGTATGTATGACTAAGTAAACTTGATGCCGTTTAATAAAGCGGAGACGTACGTAATATAAGAGGTATGTACCCTCGTCTTCACCAACACGAGACAGTGACGAACAGAAGAGAGTCCCTCGTGGACACAGAGTTAAGAGACTTGAATCGTATGATTCTGTAAACTCGTGAATCAAAAGCTACAAAGTAAAATGACTGCATTTGCGGTGAATCCCTCATAAGTTAGCACACTTGTAACAATTACACGTACAAAATAGCTCGCTCAAGACAGAGTTTACACGTAAACCCACAGAGTCGTGACACAAAACTTATATGTAAACCATCACACTCGTGTAAGAATATATATATATATATATATATATATATATATATATATGTGTGTGTGTGTGTGTGTGTGTTATACACACACACGAGTACATTCAAAGATACAGGATACTTAAATATTTGTTGACATCCATAACACAACACTGCCATCTGTTACCTCGGATCATAGTCCAGTAACAGTGATTCCAGGTTGAATTGCCGCCACATTAGTCTCGGCGCTAAGCAAGTCGTATATACAGTGCCGAAGACGATAATATATGAATATTTAACTTCTACCGAAACCTACGTTTGGCATCATCGACCTGCACGTCTCGTATATAGCATTTCCATTGGTTTAGTCACTAGAGAGAGCCTCGTACTGGCTGGGGAGGCTTGCCCGTGTCTCCATACGAGAAAGTCGGACTTCGATGGCAGTCAACGTCTCTCGTTGAGGACGCCAGCTGTCCTCGGTAGTTATTACCTGGGTACTTAGGGTAGTGGTTACCTTCACGGATCAGTCGAGGAGGGAATCCTTCCAAGCAGAGTCTTACAAGCATTTCATATTAAATTCCTTCCACGTACTTGAGAATACTTCGGATTTGGCAGTGGCGACATCACACCCATGATAGTCAAAAAAAAAAAAAAAAAAAAAAAAAAATGGTACGTAACAATTATATGGATTAATAGCAATAGTTATTATATCAATGGTAGTTGTATTAATAACAGTTATGATAATGGTAGTAAAAATGATGTATATACTGATAATGATGGTAATGGAAGTAGTAATAGTAATAATCATATAATCACAAGTGACAAAACTTTTGCTAATAAAGGAACGCTTGGTTGTCAGTAATGACCAAAAATGATTATTTTTTTTGAAAATTACTTCAGGTGGGCAGCGATTGTCGTTATATGAAAGTCATAACAACAGCTGACGACTATATATGGTTATACTTTTTTCCTCAATTTTTTTAATAGGACCTAAACGCATATCAATTAATGTTCCGAACCTGTTATTTACGTGTTAAATGCTGGTGTCCAGAATGGCTTCGGAAGCCAATACAGCTCCTGGTAATGGTTTGGTGGCGTACATGGCCAGAGGCTGCGGTGGAGATCATATAGTGGTATTGTGAAGTGGGTTTTGGTTATGTGAAAATGAGGGACATGATACTAGTTTGAAGACATACTACACGTCTAATGGTGGAGGTGTGGTGATAATTGTGATGGAGACATTGTGGTGGTGATGGTGGAGGTATTGTTTCAAATTAATGTTGTTGGCGTTGTGATGGAGAGACAGGGTGTATTTTTATATGTCTTTTGTGGCCACATGGTGGTCTTTTACGATGCTATTGTGGGATATTGTTCATGCAGTTATGAAGATATGGTCGGGCCCTGGTGCACATGATACTGCCATGGTGGAATGTTGAAGGAGTTATGATGTAAACGCCGATTGTGGTTGAATGTGTATATGTTGTTAGAACATGTTGATGGTGCTATGGGGGGGGGAGTTAATTGATGTGGAGGAGGAGCAGCTTGGCAGAGTTGAGGTGGAAATAAGTCAGTGGAGCTGTAATGGGACAATAGTGGAGGTGCAATGGGGCATTCGTTTTGTTTTATTGATGTGGTTGGACTTTGTTGGAGATATGTTAGTACTGATGTGATGGAGAGAGATGTTGGTATTCTGATAGAGATGCTTGTGATCTGATGTAGAGAGATGTTGTTGGTACTCTTTTGGAGATGTTTGTGATGTGATGGAGACAGATGATGTTGGTAATCTGTTGGAGACATGCTTTTGATGTGGAAGTCTTGTTGGTGATAGTCCATTGGGAAAATATAGATGCGCTGGAGCCCATTAAGAGATTTTGTTGATGTACTAATTACGTGTTGTTAATTGACTTTTCCTATGATACTGATCAATTCTACTCACCGATAAGTTAATCCAGATATAACATTTTTCTATTAGTTGCGAAAGGTATTTCATTATAGCCCCATGGCTTAATTTCAGAGGCGCGTAATTACTGTTGTGATTCACAGTTAGTATGTAAATGTTGTAAATCGGACTGACCCCAAAATATGCTTTCATTTTATTTATGCTTTACGATGCACTTGCCAAGGGAGAAATATGGCCCTCATCGCAAGCAGATCTTAAGGCGTCGATATTTATAATACTGTGTATTCACTCCTGCTGTAAATTGCTCTCCTGCAGTATATAACTCCAAGCTGTTTCCCAGGCATGCAAAGTCGCACGGGATGAATGCTCACCTCGCCTTCTTCCTCCTCCCCGCCTCACTCCTTCATTTTCACAAAGTTGCTGACATTCTACATCCTTGCCATTCATTGCAATTTTTTCTTTTCGTGCTGAGGTTTCCAATGGACAGAATTAAGCTTCACGTAATACAAGTTACAGGTTTTCATCCGTCGTGCCCGAAGGCCAGGCGAGGAGGCTTACTGCTCCTTGTTCTTCAACTGAACGTTCTCCTTGTTCTCTATTCTCACGCTGGGTCACGCGAGAGTTTGTCCTCCGTTGTTTCTATGTGTGATCATTTTTCGTGGGTACTGTTGGGATTCCTATTCGTGTACTGCGTCGTGAAGCGAATCTTAAACTCGTTTTGCCCCGTCTCTTAACTTCGTGTGTGTGTGTGAGACTGTCCTCGGACCCCTGTGGTGATATCTCCGTAGGATTCTGGCGACCGCTGGTTTTTGGTATGGTCAGGGCCACGCCACAAGTGGTCATCCAGGTCCCCCTCCCTCTGGTGGACACAACCTTCAGCAATGTGTTGGTTAGACACGGACGTCGCGTTCCTCTCACGATTCAACTTCCACGATTATCTCTCAAAAGTTTATTGGGCTGTAGCTCTCGTTTGGTCTGCAAGAATATATGTATATTCTCAAGCATTTGTTAAAAGGGTGGGAGACACGGTGGAATGGAAAAGATTTAAATGTTTGGGGTTTGGTTATGTCATGTCGCAGGACAACATATATATCCATCTTGTATAAACTGCCTGACATTCATCCTGAACATCCAGAGCTGTGATTATTCTAGGTCTTTGCCCAAAATAATCATCAGTTACATCAAGTTCTAACTCCTCCCGACATTAATGATAAATACTATACTCAGCAGTGCGCTGTATACCTCTGCATTACATCTCGAGATGATTTATTTGTTCATCGTTGTAACATATTTCTTTCACTACACTGCTCCATTACTATCATCTTTATCATTATCCATAGTTCACAGCAGTTTTACCGGCCTCTACCTGCATGAGATTACTCCGCAAGTGAAAAGTCACCTTTGTAGAGGATGCCTTATCGTTACTGAACGATTGGAATACAGTCTGGTCTGATTGCAGCGCCGCCTTAAAGTAGCGTGGCAGTTCATAATGTAGTTTTGTATGACCACTACATATGCCCTGCTTCAGACATTGACACCGCCCCCTGTATGCCAGTTCGTTCCATCCCATGCTCGCCTCTCACCCTCCTGAAGGTTCAGGCCCCGATACCTCAAAGCATCTTTCATTCCATCCTTCCATCACCTTTCCGATCTTCACCTCCACCTTGCTTCCTGGACGTCTGACACGCATGTCATCTTGGTCAACCTCTCTTCACTCATCCTCTCTATATTTTCAAACAGTTTCAGCACATTTTGTTCAACTGTTATATAAGTATATATATCCCAATCATTCACACTCCTTGCCTTTAGGTAGCTCCCATACTCCTTCTATTTCTTCTTTCATTACAACTTAACTACCTCCTCCAACCACTCCCTGCTCTTTCTCACATGGCCAACCCCTCACCTTCCCTATGCCACTCACTTCACCCTTACATCCCCTACTCCAGTTTCGTTTACTTTCACCCTTTGACACTATGTACCCAGTCTCTCTTGGAATATCTGCACACAAGGCTTTTTTCCACTCTCGCTCTCTCAGCACATCTGTATCCAATACTCTCTATCCTTTGCACGCCTATCATTTAGTACATAATCCAGTAATGGTTTTCACTCCTAACCACAGACACCCATGTAATTTTTCTTTTGTCGTTTTTGTTTTAAGCAGGTATTCTTTATCACTAATCCTGTTTCGGTGCACGATTCTTCAAGCTCTTCATTTTTATTTAAAGGTGGTACTCTATGCCATGTTGACCATTCTTGCCCCTGTGACATTCCCGTTCCCGAACCATTCTACCCACTTCCCCTTGAGCTCAGTTCCACTTGGGGCCGGAAGTTCTAGGTTCTTATCGCCTAATATACAACCTCTCTTTCCCTTTTTCTCATCCAGGGTACGCCCATGCACATTTAAAAAAACCCGGGCTGAGCCCTCGCGGAGGGTGAGTGGTTCTCCCTTGGCTCGTTCTTTTCCACGTAATAGAACCTGAAATATTGGGAGGGGAAGGTTTTCTGGCTGCCCATTTTCCCGCCTCTTTTAGATGTCTTCTACGACATGGAGGAGAGACGCGAGGGTAATATACGCTCACCCCTGTCCTCAGGGGATATTTATCAGTTACACGATCACGCTCTGACATAATGTTCATTATGTATGTATATATAATCACCTTCCAATTTAGGCTCGGGCTTGAAATAGGTAATTTGGATCCCTTCTCACTGTTTATCTAATTATAAGCTATAGAGCACCACCGATGGTCCATAAGGAGTGCGTCAGCCCATCTTCTGTCTCTCGTCAGCTTCACCAGTGATCCCACAATGCGATTGCTGGAGTGTCGAGCAGTTCGGTTGTCACAGTAAGTTCAGGTGTTCGAAGCCTAATCGCGGGCTTCGTGGCATTTCAGGTCTCTGAACTGACAAGCGCTTTAATTGGTTATTATTTGAATTATGCTGAAATCAAACCCGCAGGTGCGAGGTCAGGTTGATGAACGAAGGAAAAAACATTGGTATAAAACTACTCGAATATATAAAGGAAAGCCTGTGATTGTTATGTTTTGATGTGGACGGAGGGTCGGGGATCCCAATGAAACAGAAGAGAAAAAAAGGGATTTTTGATAAACCATTAAGTGGTAGTACAGATGCTAAAACTTTTATGAATTAATTTTCTATTGGTTCACGATAAAAGATATGACCGAGTTTTATTCCCGACGATAACAACAGCTGTACCAGCAAGCCAGCAGCAGCAGGAGCAGTTCAACGGCTGCTGCGCACGCAGCAGCAGTAGCAACAGAAACATTTAGCAGCAGCTAACAGATTGGAGATTTGGAGCGACAATTAGTTCATTGACAGAGTACGCGGTTTGTAATCTGACTGTCATGGAAGAATGTTACATTATTCACGGGTAAACATTGCTAACTTTCCATATATTTCCATTAGCGGTGCAGAAACGCTGTTCCATTTCGGCAACATTCCAACCTCGCTTGTATTTACATCACTAAATTTTGTAGATTTTTTCTTTTTCACGGTGAGAGAAAATGTGATTTGTATTTCAAACATGGGAACACGAGGATCCAAAGTCGAAACGTATTCCTTGTTTGGAAAGAAAAAGCGAGAATGATAGTGAAATAAAGTTAATAGTTAATCAAGGCAAACCAATGAATAAGAAGCAGGCGAGTCCAGAGTTCTTGTTTCTAGTGAGGCTCCATTTGTTAAGAGAGAGGTTGGGAAGTAGCTAGCGTCTACAGCTCAATATCCATCTGAATCCGTTAGAATTTTGTGAAGTCGAGTCTGACTGTACGTAGGTTTTGGACACGACATATTTCAAACGCCGGTCGATCTGGGCCTTCCAAGTCTGGCTTCCAATGCAAGATTTACTTGGCTCTCTTAATCTAACGTCACCAGGGCAGACTTTCCCCTCTTCTTCCCTTCCCAGGGTCACCAAAGTTACAGTTCCCTCTCCTGAGGCCAACAGGGTAAGGTATCCCTCCTATCCCGACACACACACACACACACACACACACACACACACACACACACACACACACACACACACACACGCGCGCGCGCGCGCGAGATTGAGACAGGAAACCAAGAGCGTAAAAATCTCTCCTCACCCCCGTAACACACAAATGGTAATCACACACACGTATGCAAACGCATGACCACATATATATGCATTTGTGTCCATAGGTATATACGTACATTTACATCCAACTAGATGCTAGTTCGTCATTAACTTCTCACCACCACTGTTTGTCTCCTCAGCAAGGGAGCATATATTCAAAC
Organism: Panulirus argus; assembly: GCA_038088735.1. Taxonomy (NCBI): domain Eukaryota; kingdom Metazoa; phylum Arthropoda; class Malacostraca; order Decapoda; family Palinuridae; genus Panulirus; species Panulirus argus. The sequence continues at coordinate 10,014 of JAYMFT010178135.1, forward strand.
TTTCCCTCTCTATCCCTTCATTTACCAAGTCATAGATAGAACTCTCAGTCTCTATTTCACTATCTCTCTCTCTTCCCCAGAAGTCAAAGAGACTGACATTATAATCATCTTAGAAAATTTATCCCCGTTCACCAAAGTAGTAGATAGGTTTAAACACATCAACGTTGATGTGTCTCAAGAAAGTGATCGAAGGACAGATTGTACATAATTTACGAGCGGTCCAACCCTGGCGCCTCCCTCCTCTACGGGTGCTTAGTCCATCGGCCGATAATCACGGACGTAACCCATTAGGGTAGTAGTTGACCGACGAGTGTGTCACGTGTGTTGTCAGCTAACCAGGAGGGGAGGCTAGGCGCCTTGCGGAACGACACCAAGATGATATCAAGCTTCCCCTGTATATCTGGACCATTAGGCTTAAGTTTATTGGTCGCCCACAAATTTGTGAGAGGGGATGGTCTGCTTAAGAGTCTGGGGCTCGTTTGATAATGAGAAAATATGAGGAATTTTGATGAAATTCCCACCGTAGATGAAATATGTTCGATAGCCTCTTTTCTCTCTCATGAGCGCGGATGGGAAACTGGAAATATATGATATACGTATATCGTTCTTACTAAAGAGGAAGCATACTTTCCTAATGATCTGAGAAATGATGTCTCTGAACATCTCTCGTTAGTGATTCCTTCGAGATGCTGGAAGTGGCGTTTCCAGGACTCTGAAGATGGTCTGGCTGCCACCCTTCTTGCCGTGCGTCTGTAGGACGTGGAGGCGGAACATTTATGTATTTCCATCTCCCTTCATCACCTCTGCTGTGTGGGGACAGAACGGTGTAACACTCTCACTCTCTGTTTTAAGGCTGCACTACGATCGGTAGCAGGGAAAGGATCGACTCCAATGAAGGTAAAAAGTCATTTTTGGATGAGACTAATTCTACAAGAAGCTGCTGCCGAACCTCAGTTTGTGGTGTCATCGACCTGCTGGTCTTGCACATAACATTCCCGGTGGTTTAGTCATGAGAAGGAACGGGCTGGTGAGGCTTTTGTTCCTGTGTAGGAAACTTAGCTAAGATCGTAGTCGACGTCGCTTACTGACAACACCTTTGTCCCCGGCAGGAGTTGCTGCTAATTGTTTCTTTATTCTCGGAGTGAGTCTTCCCTCAAGCACGGCAGGAGGACGAAATCTGCCACAATTACGTCTTGCAACCACTTTCCTAGCAAAGCATTCCGTGTTGTTCTCCCGTCGACGGATGGTAATAGATGGTGTTGATATGGGTTACCAGTAAGCCGTTGATGGTGACTTAGTGATACAGGATAGAAATCTGGCGATCTTCGTAGCGAAGTAATACACATATCAAATGAGGCGTGACAGTATATTATAAGCCTACGCATGCTCGGGAAGAGCTAGTGAACCCAGGTTGTCCCACGCGACCGCACAGGACACACAGATAATGAGAGAAAAGATACTTATTTTCGGGACGCTGCAGCCCACTCAATGCAATGTGTCCTCGAGAGGCCCTTGGGCAACCCTTGCACCGACCTCCCCAAGAAGCTCCCTCTCCACGGCTGGGTCGGATTGCCGCTTTTTGCAGGTGGTGTCTGGCTTGTTATACTTGCGCTTCCCCCCACAGATTGAGTAACGCTTGCTCGATGCTTGCAGCCGATGCCACACGTCGGCGATGTGCCAATGATAGACAAAGTGATAGTTATTATAAGATTAATTCTTGAAGACAACATATGACAGTAAATGGAGCAGTCGTCAGTAAAGAACAAATGTTTTGTAAGTTAAAAGCTCTTCCATCAAGTTAGGTCGTTACCATCAGGATGGCCATTAACGATCCTGTTGTATAATCGTTCCCTTCTAACACACACACAAACACACACACACACACACGACGATAGGGACTCGAACCCGGCACCTTTGCGTGGTAGTTGGGAACGCGATCAGAGCCGGGCGGTTAGCGTTCCCAACTACCACACATAGGTCCCGGGTTCCCGGCATTGCTTTAAGAGGGCAATGTGATATATATTTATATATATATATATATATATATATATATATATATATATATATATATAATATCAGAAAAACAGAA
>JAYMFT010178146.1:0-12102 GCA_038088735.1 Panulirus argus
AGCTAGTGGTGGGGGCACACAAGCAGCCAGCCCTCGAGAGCAAAAGCCAAAGTAATACCTATAGAAAAGGGAAAGTGAACCAACTTTGATGTTAATGATTAAAGTCACTTCGCATCTTATTTTAAAGAATATCCTTTTAAGTTGCACGCTTTAAACAAAATGGAGGGCGGTTTGGGTCACGGACAAAAGCGCTCAACGAGACCTAGAGGCCTAGAATTTAAGAGCTTCAAACAAACATCGAGCAGCTCAGGGACTGCGTTCATCGGTTTTCTACACCTTACCATCGACGGAGACTTTACTAAGAGCACAGAACCTTCACGCGTTACCAGTAATTTGGATTATCAGCCACCCAAAGAATTCCTCATCGCTTAGTCCTTTCATCTTCATCATAAAATCGTCTTCTTTTTGTTTAATATGTTCAAAAATGAAATGCTTTGTTTACTGGTATGTTCTTAAAAGTTGCCAAAGCTCTGGAACCAGCGTACATCCACCCCGACGCGACTGTTGTTCAGTAAGTACTTAATTCATATGGGTTGGGAAGTCATGTATTATAGACGAAATGAAATTTTACTTATGCGCTGTGCTGTTGATTAGGGGCTTTTTAAATAATGTGTGAAATATGCAAAGAAAGGCAAGTCGTATTTTGGAATATTCAGCAACTGATATAGGCCCATTGGAGCAATAGAGGCACCGACAAAACATTGACAAAAGTTCGCAGAAGCAAATCTTAATGACACTACTCAATGAAGTTACCTTCCCTTTCCAACCCAAACTGGTGGTTTATTTTTTTATTTTAGATCACAGGAAAAGTTTTGTTTTCGTTGCATACAGTTAAAACTTGGCTTTCACGAATAGCTGGAGATGTATGAATCGTGAGTACATGAACAGTCTAGTCGGTTATTTCAGAATTACATATGTTGGAACAAATGTTATCCTTAGGTAATGCTGACCCAACGTTACCATTTCATTAGCTCTCCTTTTGAACCTGACAACCCTAGATGACCTGTAGGGCTTTCAACCCAGTTATGGAAGGGGGACAGAAGACTCATTTTTTAGCTTCCTATTCTACGGCTGGCTTTGTAGTGTCCTCATGTATAACCCCACTCTCAGCTGGAATACTTTCAGCCTTTAGCTGCAATTAAATAGGTTATTATGATCATTATTATTTTTCTTGACTTCGGGCGGCGTTGCACCAAGATTGGATCATTTTATGGGCTAGGTCAAAGGTCATGTCCTTTACATCCGTATGTTAATTTATCCTCGTTATCGCATGCTGTAAGTGTGTTGCTGCATGTACTGAGTCCGTCGTCACTGCATCCTACTGTCCCAGCTTAGGGTTTATGGCATTTTGTGACAGAATTTTTTCTCAATACAGAATCACTAATATTATCATTGGATACATTAAAATAAGGAAAATCACTAATATTATCATTTGATACTTTAAAATAAGGAAAAACACCATATCTTGTTCAGTCCAGGAAAACTGGCGCAGTGTTCAAGAAAGGTCTAGAAAATTTTCCTCCTCACTTCCCTTCTCAGACCAGGTCAAAAAATTGGCCAGTCCAGATTTGCAATTGTGATGGTCTTTGTAGCACTGGTTATTATCCGTTTAGACCTTCAAAAGACTTTATCGTAAGTACAGCATGAATGTTACCATGTCAGAACCCCTGATTATTGTCTACATGTGCTTCAGGGTAATTGTGTAATAATGGAATATAGAGTACCGGTATATAAACAATAGTTTAACCATAGTGGCCATTATTTTATGTAAGTAGATTACACAGCATTTTCCAAATGGAAATAAGCTGATGATAAAAAAAGACGTGGCGTATTAAAGAATTATGGAAGTACGCTGGTTTACCATATTTATTTTTGTCAAACCGGTAACAATAGTGGTAAAGGAAATTCAGCGAAGGCTATAAAGTAATGGGGCAAGGTCTTGCATGGAACATTAACCTTCAGAGGCTAACAATGCTGGAAAAGAAAGCAAAAAACACCGGGGCCTTAATAACCATAGCAGTTAACATGCTTAAAGCCCTAATAACATAACATTTGTAAGGACACTGCAAGAGGCCTGTTGGCCCATGCTAGGCAGGTCCTAAGTCTGTCCACCTTACAAGCAACCGACTGATCCCATAAACACATCCAACCTTCGATTAAAGCTACTTAAAGACCTAGCTTCCACTACTACACTTAGCAACTTATTTCATAAATCTACTACCCTATTCCCGAACCAATATTTATACACATCCCACTTGTATCTATTTTTTTCTAATATAAATCCATTATTTCTTGTCCTGTCCGGTGGCGATATTCTAAGAACTTTATTCGTTACCTTTATCAATGCCCTTAACCCATTTAAAAACCTCAGTCATTTCCCCTCTAGCTCTCCTCATCTTAAGTGAGTGTAAATTCCGCCTTTTGAACCTTTCTTCATAAGTGAGGTTTCTAACCAACGAACCTTTGTAAATATCTGAATACAGGTTACTTTGAAATGTGCTTTTAGATGAATGAAATATGGAAACTCGTCTCATGTTATGAAGTTGAATCCTTTTGGATTTTGTGTGAATATTAAACCTATAATTTGGGAAATTGTCAATTAGCTGCTTTTAAGAAGTAGAAACTATGAAAGTTTCTGGTAAAGAACGGGGATCTAGCTGGATACATATCAACAATATTGTACCCAAATAAAATTGTGGAGGGTGCGTTTGTCCTTTAGCTCCTCCAGCCTTAAACAGCTTTCTGATAAGATTGGTGAAATTACAGATGTAAAGGGAGACGAGCCACTAAGGCTGACCTAAGGTAAAGTCTAGGAGAAAACCGATATCCACTGGTAGCTTCTGGTGTGTACTGCACACACAGTATGGGTTCGACCGACCCCATCAACTGTTAAAGATTTGCACTTATTTCTCATCTTCGGTAAAAGGTGACCTGTATTGGAGGGATGTTTTTGTATTAAATGGTCTTTAGTACATTAGCTGTTATATTTGTTTATTAGTTGTAGTGGGTATTTTAAGATATTTTTCTTATTCGACTACAAAATTATTTTGGGAGGTCTGCTGTGGTTTGACACATGGTTTTATATTTTGATGGCTACGTGAATATTGTTAAAGTAGATGTATAATATAGTTTGTGCCAAAAGTATCGTTTTTCTTTTTCTTCCATTCTAGGCCATAATGTTCTACATCCCCCGGTACCTCTGGAAGATCTGGGAGGGCGGCAAGGTCAAGATGTTGGTGATGCAGCTTAACTCACCGATCCTGGACGACGATGTGAAACGGGACAGGAAGGCCATGTTGGTCGACTACTTCAGCGTCAACCTTCACAATCACAATTTTTATGCATTCAGGTTCTTCGTGTGTGAGGTGCTAAACTTCGTCAATGTTATTGGCCAGATCTACTTCACCGACAGGTTAGCTTGGGATATAATGTAGTTTATTATTATAGTTTATTATTATTAAACGGTGATGTATTTAAAGGAAATTTACATTTACCGTTTTGTATAATGAGTAGGCAACTTTTTCTGGTTTCTTATGTTAATGGTAATGTATCTCGGAAAGTAACAGTATGTATTTGGCAAAATTTTCTATATGAGGGAGGAATCATTTTCTTTGTATATAATAGAAAACGCTTGAACTTTAAATATAATTTTCACGTATTTGGCTTATTTGGTGTTTATTTGTTTGAAATTATATTTTCTTAGATTCTTGGGTTACGAGTTCACGACGTATGGCACTCGTGTCATCGAATTCAGTGAGCAAGAGCTGGGCTCCCGGCACGACCCGATGGATGAGGTGTTCCCCAAGGTAGCCAAATGCACCTTCCACAAGTATGGTGCTTCAGGCACAGTCGAGAGGCATGACGGTCTGTGTGTGCTGCCGCTCAACATCTTCAATGAGAAGATCTACATCTTCCTGTGGTTTTGGTACGGCCTTTCATGTATTTTTATTACATCAGTGTTATAGATTTTTGTATGTGACGATATGTGTTTTTTGGCACTAGACCTCTCTCCAAAATGTCAGATTATAACATGCCTATGGAAAGTGAGGTTACTGTGCTATAAACATTGTATTATGCGCAGGTTCATCATCGTAGCTGTGATATCCGGGGTTGGCCTTCTTTATCGCTTGGCCACCTTCACCCCAGCCTTCCGACAGATCCTTCTTCGTACTCGCTCCCGCCTGGCTTCTTCCGATAATGTGGAAGCCATCTCCCGCAAGTGTCAGATTGGCGACTGGTTCGTTCTTTATCAGTTAGGTGAGTTCCCGCTCTCTGCTTCTTGGTAATGATTAATGCTACGTTTCACAGTTGACTTATTTTAGCTGGTATTTGTGGTATAAGTTATTACGTAGATTTGAATTTTCCTGTGCAAACATAGTATGTGTTGTGTAAGACTTACGTAGATTTGAATTTGAATGTTGCTCTACCTTTTTACAGCAAAGAACATGGATCCCTTGATCTACAAGGAGTTCATCACTGATCTGGCTAACAAACTTCAAGGAAAGGGCCCCGTCTAAAGTATTCCTACCGTGAATACCACAGTAGGCACACCCAAGAGCTTACCTGTAGGTTTGTCTTAAGTGACTGTGACCATGACAAGGGGAACTGCCAACCGGACGTGGGACCCCTAAAAGATCCCTTTCATGGATTTTGAGGATGCCAAATTTGCTCATGGCCTATGTATAGATCTTTCATGTTTGTGTTGTGGAAGAGGAAAAGAATTTTTTCGTATTTAGTTCACAAATCTGTAAATGGTGCATGGTATTTGAAATACTCAGGAAGGTGCACATTATTCCCGAAGGTAGTCACAAAATATTTCTCAGTAATTATTTGACGTCTCAAAGCTCTGATCTCTTCCATTTATGTTCTTTTCGTTATATTTATTTTTTGCATTTGTAATCGATATTGTTATGGCGAGATAAGCAATACGCAGACTATTATGCATTCCCTGTATAGCAATATATATATATTTTTTTTTATTTGTGGGGGTTTGTACGTGGGTAGCAGTATGATATTAGCTCTGGGAGAATACCATTGCTTACTCGGTTTGATTCACTTCATGGTCTTCCATCTTCCTTTTTTTTTTTTTTTAGATTGGCTTTTGCGAGTCCTGAGTGAAGGTCGTTGAATGCTCGCCACACATACTAAAGCGAGCTGTCTTAGTCAGGATTGCCATTTGCCAGTCTAGTCAACCAGCTCTTTCAAAACAGAGTTCCTGTCAGCCGTACACTGTTTTAACTGGTAGCGCTGGTTTTGTGGGACCAATCGTTGTAGCAAATAGTTTGGAAATTATTTCTACTTAGTAAGATAGTTGTGATGGCCATTATTATATAAGGTTTAGTTTATTTAAAAGACTGTCAAGAGCGCAAGGATTTAACAATACTGGACGCATGTAAATTATATTTTTAGACATTTTGTTGAATGGAAGTGTAATGACGCACTTTTCATGTAATTATAAGTTTTTACGTGCAGCTATATGTATGTAGGGTACAAAGTTGACCATGCTCGTGCCTTATGTTATGTATATGGTTTGTATAAATGATCCCCGAATAAATACATCCCGTACTAATGTTTTTCCTTTACCTGAAGTAAGCTGAAGGTAAGTCCTACACAGAGATTGTCATTGGTGTTGATATAGCTGAAATGGTCGTAATTTTTCAAGGAATCTTATTTGTTACTCAGAAGTATAAAATTAAGCAAGGAGAAACTACGGTCCATCTGCTTTCACGAGTAAAGTATTTATTTTTTTTTTATTGTCGAAAACAGGGTACGCATTATAGACAGTATAACAGCAGTTTGACAAGAGGTCTGTTGTAAGGAAAAACATACACAATGCAATGATGGTCCCCCAGATCTGTGGAATTTAGTTATGACTTTAAGTATGGACTCAAATCTTTGAAGAGTCAACTATCTAGACTACCTATGGGAGCAAGTTTTAGGGGGCCCTACCTAAGAAGGCATGTTATGTGACATCGGGGAACAATGGAAGAAACAATACAAGAAACATAACACGTGAATGACGATAAAAATACGAGTTAGACACGCTAGGGCATGTAGAGCAGATGTTTTGATTCACTAGGGTATGTTTACAGGTAGTCTGGAACATGAATTTTGGGAACTAACTTTGTAAAAATACTATTGGCTGCATCATTGTTTGTCCATGTCAAGGGGCTTAGAGTTCCCCCGGGATCTATATTTTTGCAATGATTGATAGTCCATAAGATAATGGTAGTAGCTATGATAGTCTTTCATACATCCTGCACCTGGTGTCGATGACATTCCCTCTCCCGGTCGCCATGCGTCCGTCATCATCTGGATGGGCCGCCTGCGTCTCGCGTGTGACTTCCCACAAGGCACCTGTACTCTGTTCTGGGTTAGGAAGTTTGTGGGGGGGGGGGGGATCTGGTCGCCATGGCAATGTAGTCGGGTGGCTCACCCGCGGAAAGACGGAGGTATCTCTGCCCGGACCCAACTAATGTAGGATTGGGCGTACCCGACGAGCTCCTTCTGCCTCAAGGCCCCTTGAGGCTTGAAAGAGGTTGGGGAGCCTAGAGCCTACACTGAACTCCCTGGCGCTGCGCCCCTGCCGAGGCCAGCTTGTCAGCCACCTCGTTACTAAGAACACCGAAGTGGGAAGGAATCCACACAAGCTGCAGCTCCCTCTTCCAACCTCCTGCGATGATTGAGTTGTCTCTTGTATATATGTAATGAGCTGGGCCTAAGCTGCCCTCTTCGCTCATAGGGTTCACCTTTTAGCACTCAGTACAGAGAATCTCCTGCTGGGGTGTACAAGCAATTGGTAGGGTTTACAAAACTTTAATTTATAGTCATCGCTAATCCTCCAGTAAGAATTTTCTCCAAACAAAACACTTAACTGCTCAATGAAGATATTTACACAAAGAAATTAACTCCAAATAGAAACACTACCACAACTGCTCACAAATATATTTACGTGCAGTACATGGGTCAGTACTACCAACATGTACTTCTTAAAGCACTGCCTGGGTTTTCTCCCACCCCAGCACCTATAAGGCCTCTCCCTTTCGGCTCACACCATTCACTATCTGGTTGCCATACGAGACTACCTGAGTCTCGTGACTTGGTCCACTCAGGGTACCTGTCCTGAACAAGGCATGCTAACAACCCCATTATACGGAGTTGTAACACCAAGCACTTAGCTGCACCAGTGCCGGTAGTCTTGCCGTCCAGCCAAGGATGTGTAGTTTTCTCACGATCACCTGGCGTCGTGAACATACACCAATCTCTAGCTCTTCCATACCAGCGGACACCCACTGAGGTTGATATTGAATATGGCACATAGCACAAGTCAGTTGAACTGAGAGGGTGATATTAGTGGCTCGTTCACAGTGCCGTCTCAAGGTAAACGCAGTGCCGTCTCAAGGTAAACGCAGTCACCATATGTCTTGCACATGCGCTTCTCTCAGAAACTCCTGAAAACCATATTTCCATAACTGACAGACTTCCGTACTTTATTGGCACATTAGCACAACTTACATCCTTCCTTCATCACCTAGTTAACACCTACAGCCTTGACATACCTGCAAAAACCCAGCAGAATCACTTCCTCAAGAACACGTGTGCTGGCCTCTCAAAATGGCCTTTCGTCAGCAATGCCCATAGACTCACGTGCCTCTGCGGCTAGCCACTGAGCCTCCAACACCAGTGCACTAAATTCAAATCCTCACACAAATAATCACAGAATCTTCTAAAAGAGTAACCATTTATTACTTTATTTACAGGCCTTAAATCCCCCCAACATATATTTCAACCCCAGAGTTGAATTCAGCAGGAAAATTAGTCCTTATATTGAAGTTTTCAATAAAATCTATTACCCTAAAAAAAATACCAAAAATTGCAGGGAATTTTTTAGCCTAAATTCTTTTTTAAAATTGAGGTATGACATGATGAAATGCTTCTATACTTCAAATAATCAGGGAAAATGTCCCATATTACTTTCCCAAGCTGACAAATGTCTAGTGAATATGAACCTAATGATCACAGAATCTTCTAAAAAGTAACCTTGAATTACTTATTTACAGGTTTAAATGTCCCCCTACATATATTTCAACCTTAGATTCGAATTCAGCTTGAAAAATAGTCCATGTACTGAGGTTTTTCAAGCAAATCTCCCACCCTATCTATCTATCTGTCTATATCTTTGATGCCCGTTCCCTCTGGTAACTCCCATCAAGGGATGGCCACGGCAAAAGAGTCTCCACTTATCCCTGTCCTTAGATGCCTCCCTCACATGCACCATTCCATGCGTTCTTCCTCTGTTTCTCTCCCCCCAGTATTCCTCCACCCTATTTGCCCATGTCACAGGTGGTCTTCCACTCATACCAACCCCTTTAATTTTAGTATCATACACTCTCCTTGGAAACTCCTAGTCTTGCATTCTTTCCACACGCCCAAACCACCTCAAAGTATTACATTTCATCCATTTTACCACTCCACAATTCTCTCCCTTTGCATTCCTTGCCATACCACATCTCTCATACACTCTTTCATTTCTTTTTTTTATCCCATCTAGTCACACCACATGATCTTCTCAAATAGCTCATTTCCACAGCCTGGATTCTTGACCTCTATGCCTCATTCCACATCCATGTTTCATCTGCATAGGTCAAGGTTGGGAGGACTATGTTGTCCCTTACTCCTCTCTTCACTTCCATTCTTACACCTCTACCCTTCATTATTCTATCATGGGACTCAATGACTCACCTACTCTGTACTGCTTTCTCCCTTATCTCTCCTTCCATATCACCCCACTTACCCAAGACAGCTCCCAGATACTTAAATTCCCTCACTTTCTTGTCTTTTTCCCCCATATCCACAGCACAATTTAGTACACTTTCTTCTTTCACTTTATATAGTTTTATAGACTCTATACTTTCACTCCATTTCCTTTCAAACACCATTACCTTACTTTTACTTGCATTTACCTTCAATGTATCCTGCTTACACACATCATAAAACACACCTAAAACTTTCTGCAACTCCTCTTCACTCTCCACACACAACACAGTATCGTCCGCAAAGAGGCTTGCCACTAGCTACCATATCTCACCGCCACACTCCATCTCTGCACCCCTTTTTCCTAGTTTTGCTTTCATCTCTCTTATCACTACATCCGTATGTATATTAAAATGTCAGTGACATCACACAGCCCTGCCTCACGCCTACATGTATCCCAAAACATTCGCTCAGTTCTCCATCCACTCTTATACCTGCATTTGCTCCTCTGTAGAAGGCTTGTACACCATCCAACAGTTGTCTCCCTATACCATATATCCTTAACACATCCCACGCTTTCTCCTGATCCATTAGAGCTGCATACATTACTTTTCCAGGGTCATCTTTATTACAAAAATCTGACCCACACATCCCCTACCTTTCCTAAAACCCCCTTGTTCTTCACTTATTCTGCATTCACTCACTTCCATCACTCTGTCAGTTAATATTATTTTATCTCCCACCCTCACAGAAAAATACCAACATTTGCAGGTAATATTTAGTTCAGGGAATTTTTTGGCCCAAAAACCTTTTTGTTTTAGAATTGCAGTATGACCTAGTGAAATGCTTACATATTTGAAATAATCGGGGATATATCTCATACTGCTTCCCTAATCTGACAGATGCCCAGTAAATATGAACTGAATAATGATAGAATCTCTTGAAAGAATAACAATTAATTACTTATTTACAGGCCTAACATATATTTCAGCTCCAGATTTGAATTTAGCAAGAAATATAGTCCTTATACTAAGGTTTTTCAAGCAAATCTATTGATCTCACAAAATACCAAAAATTATGGGTTATAGTTCAGGGAATTTTTTAGCCCAAAAACCTTTTTGTTTTGATGTTGAAATACGACATAATGAAACACTTCTATACTTGAAATAATCAGGGAAAATATCTCATAATGCTTACACAATTTGATAGACACCAAATAAATATGAACCGAATAATCACAGAATCTTCTAAAGGAGTAACCATTGATTACATATTTAGAGGCCTTAATATCCCCAGATTTGAATTCAGCTTGAAGCATAGTACTTATAAGGAGGTTTTCAGGCAAATCTAGTACCCTCACAAAGAATACCAAAAATTGCAAGTAATAGTTAAGGGAATTTTTTGGCCCCAAAAAATTTTTTTGTTTTAAAATAAAAATGGGACATAATGAAATGCTTACATTCTTGAAATAATCAGGGAAAATATCTCATAATGCTTTCCCAAGCTGACACATACCCAGTAAATAAGAACTGAATAATCATAGGATCTTCAAAAAGAGTATCCAGTAATTATTTACTTACAGGCCTTAATTTTCCCAACTTATTTGGCATGAAACATAGTCCTTATACTGAGGTCTTCAAGCAAATCTATTACCCTCACAAAAATTACCAAAAGATTTTGGCCCAAAAACCTTTTTTATCAAATTTATTTGTATCATAATGAAATGCTTCTGTACTGGAAATAATCCAGGAAAATATCTCATAATGCTTCATCAAGCTGACAGATTCCCAATTGATATGAACCAAATAATCATAGAATCTTTTAAAAGAGTAACTGTTGATTACTTATTTACAGGCCATGATATCCCCCATCATATATTTCAACTCCAGATTTGAATTCAGCATGAAATATAGTCTTTATACTGAGGTTTACTAGCAAATCTGTTGCTCTCAGAAAAATACGACAAATTGCAAGTAATTGTTCAGGGAATATTTAGCCCCAAAACCTTTTTGTTTTAAAACTGAAATATGACAAAATGAAACACTTCTGTACTGGAAATACTCAGGAAAAATATTTCATAATGCTTTCCCAGGTCGACAGATACCCAGTAGATATGAACCTAATAATTACAGAATGATAAAAAAAAGTAGCAATTAATCACTTATTTACAGGCCTTGATATCCCCCAACATATATTTCAACCACAGATGTGAATTCAGCATGAAAAATAGTCCTTATACTGAGGTTTTCAATTAAATCAATTAACCTTCCAAAATATTCTAAAAGTTGCAGGTAATAATAGTTTAGGAAATTTTTTAGCCCAAAAACCTTTTTGTTTTAAAATTGAAATAGTATGTAATGAAGCATTTCTATACAGGTTGCCAATCAAAAATCCAGCAACCTTGGGGCCTCATGGCTGCCGGATTTTGATTTTTCCAGAAGGTTGATTGATTTCCTCTTGACCCTATTTATGTTGTATATATTGTAACAGAAAATGACTACAGTACTTTAAAGAAAGAAAATTGAACACTAAATGAAAAGCAAATGAACTTTTAATGTTGAGCAACTAAATATAATGGTTTGGTTCAGTAAAATGATACAGTGCTCTAGTGGTAACATGCTGGACTTACAGCACAGTTCTGAAGAATTTTCAGTTAGTACTGTACACAGTAGAAAAACTTAAATACAGGTAGCAGGTGGATTTTCAGGATCATCGTCTTCATCGCTAAGTGCTCACCATACAGGTACAGACGACACCAAGGTTCCTGCTGGAAAACTGATGGAACCGGAATAATGATTGCCGGATTTTTGATTGGCAACCTGTACTTGAAATAATCAGGGAAAATATATAATAATGCTTCCTCAAGCCAACAGAACCCAATGAATATGAATCAAATAATCACAGAATCTTTTAAAAGAGTAACTGTGAATTACTTAAGGCCATAATGTTCCCCAACATACATTTCAACCCCAGATTCAAATTCAGCATGAAAATAGTCCATATACTGAGGTTTTCAAGCAAATATATTACTCTCCCAAAAATAACAAAAATTGTTGGTAATATTTTAGTTCAGGGAATTCTGTTGTTATAAGGTTGAAATATGACATAATGAACATTATGAAACACTTCTGTATTTGAAATAATCATGGAATATATCTTATAATACTTTCCTAGGCTGACGGATATGCAGTAGATATGAACTGAATAATCATAGAATTTTCTTTAAAAGTAACACTTAAGTAACACTTAAACTTGACCCTCTTGCTCTACACCGCAATGTTGGTTCACTTTCCCTTTTCTATAGGTATTACTTTGGCTTTTGCTGCCGAGAGCTGGCTGCTTGTGTGC
>JAYMFT010178157.1:0-12102 GCA_038088735.1 Panulirus argus
TCCATTTCACTCTATTCCGGGCACACCTTTCACCCTCCTGCATGTTCAGGCCCCGACCGCTCAAAATCCCTTTCACTAAAGTATATTGCATATTTTTGTGAGGATAATCCCACATCCCCAGGCCATTATATTGGGCTTTGATCTTCAGACCAGGCATGTTTGGTAGGCATATACACAAACCTGATCTTTGATATATTCAGGCAATGGATTATGCTCACCCATCTTGCCTGGAAGGATCTAACTCCATGATGAGAATGAAAGATTTCAAATACACTTTTTTGAGGAAATTTCTTCTAATGACAAGCATTTGGCAAACCATGATGCTCAAGCTAGTATAGAACAATTGGAAATTGTTGCTGAAAGAATAGCTCTTATATTAGTAATCTTAGACTCAGGAATAGATAAGATGTTGGAATTTTTTTCTTCTGGCCTTTAGCAATTGTTAATCAGGGCATTGATAATAATGATGTTGAGAAAATTTTGGTACAGTATTTGTGAGTATGTTAGGAGAGTAAGTGAACACTTTAGAGAGTATTCAGCTTGCATTACCCACTCTGGATGTTGAAAATTGTATGACTAAGAGATAAGTGATTAGTAGAAAGGGGGTAGCTATCTGAATTAATTGAACAGACTTACTGTGAGTTGGCTTAAAATGTCTTGTTTTGAATATGAAATGGCAGAATTTTATTATTTTGAATTTTAAATTAAGTCTCTCCCCTCTCCCTCAACTGTCTGTAGGAAATGGTGAGTATGAGACATTTGTACAGGCTTTTGGCACTTTATTTTGGTGGCTTGTTAGTAGCTTTGCAGTATGAATTTCTCAAGATTTGATTGTCATTTCTTGTACACAGTTGGTCAGATTATACTGTCAGATTTTAATGCTGCTAGTGGCAACTTGTCTTGATTGCTTCAAATTTTTATTATAGAGATTGATGTTTAAAGATGGAAGTCATGTAAAAGACTTTTAAGATTATCATTGATTACTGTAAATAATACACTAGCAGTACCATTAAAGTAAAATTACCTGTTCAGGATATTATTCAAATATTGCCATCATGAATTAGTGGAAACTGCTACACATACTGATATTTTCAAATTATATTTTCAAGAATTTTTTTCAACATGATTTGTATACTGTGCTGTAATTGTTTTTCATATTGTTTTTGTTGTTGTTATTAATGATACTGATGACGACATGATGTTATGCTTGTCAGAACTCTTCACCAAAAGGTACTCTTTAACTTGTTCTCACATGTCTCTTCAGGAGTGAATTTGAAATCAACTGTTAAAGCAGTCACTTTAATAGATGGTGGTAAAAGTACATAATGATGATAAAGGGTAAATTACAGTGAAGGATTTTGTTAAACTTTTATTCTTCATATGTGATTCTTGATATATTATATTCACAAATTATTTAAGTGAATTTGCCCTGAAGTACATGTTGCTTAACAAGGGATGAGTTGACTGCTCATGTTATCAAGTGCTGATTCTGGCCCAGGCACTGCACCTGTCACTGAAGCTTTGTTTTTGTGGAGCACTTGATCATCCATCATCAAGAGCATATTTGAAATCTGTTAGTCATTAATTATGTGTTCATCATTATTAGAATAAACTTGGATCAAGATTCTAAATGTACAGTGTTTGATGATGATATGTGGAGTACTCAAGACTATCAACCCTCCACTAAGGCTAAGATTCATAACATTTTATGCAGTATGTCAAGACTTAGATTTTTTTTTTTTTTTTTTTTTTTTTTCTTCCAGTTTGTGAGGTACCACCAAGAACAGGTGAAGAAAGGCCACATATGCAAACATCCATTCTCTAGCTGTCATGTGTAATGCATGGAAACCACAGCTCCTTCACAACCAGACCCCACAAACCTTTCCATAGTTCCCCAGGCCACTTCACAAGCCTTGGTTAAGTCCATCAACAGCACACCAACCCTTGTTGAATTTCTAGATTTGATGATACTTGTAAATTTCAAAAATTCGTTCAAATAGTTGGCCCCAAGGTTCAAAGGCTCATTGTTCTTACCATGCACTTTACTAAGCTTTCCATTTTTTAGAATTGATTTTCTTTACATTTTATTTTCAGTTGCGAAATTTTAAGTCTGGGTAGTGTAGATTAAGAACATGTTTGTCTTGAGAGGGGTTGCATTGAGAATGGTTTTTGGGGTGTGACTTGTATGTTTAGTGGGTAATGTGCCTATGAATGTGTTTAGTAGTAATGAAATTATTTGTTAGAGGGGGTTTTAGATGTGTAGGTAGTTAAAGTGTAAGTTCAGGGTGTATTTCTTGACTCTGGGTAGGGATAGTTGGTTTATAAACGGGTGGCAGGGATGGTTAGGGATGTAAGCTTCTGTGCAGCAGTAATTGATGTTAAATTTGCCCCCCCCCCCTCTTTCTCTCTCTCTCTCTCTCTCTCTCTTTCTTTTAGAGAGAGAGAGAGATGAATTATTCTGGTAGTTTTAGAGGTTCTTGTTGGCACAGAGAGTTTTGTTATGTGCTTTATGGGGTTTCTGTATTGTGATTTTAGTTTTAGAGGTTCTTGTTGGCACAGAGAGTTTTGTTATGTGCTTTATGGGGTTTCTGTATTGTGATTTGGTTTTGGGTATAGTGGGGGATGAGGCTGGGTGGACATAATGTATATTATATTTATTTTTGGCAGTCAAATTCTTTATCTGTAAGGGTTTAGAGGTGTGAAGTTTTCCTGTTGCTGCGAGCTGAATATGTTAGATATGTATCGTGTGTCAGTTTTTTCATAAGGGTTGGTTGAAGTGTGATGCTTAGGTTAGTATGTCTATAGAGTTTGTCAAATGTCAGTAAGGTAATTAGATATTGTTGAGGGGATACTATATACCCTTATTCGGTTGTGGAGGAGCCATTGCTCAAAACATGTAAGGTGTTGTTGCAGGATTTTTTTTTTTTTTTTTTTTTTTTTTTTTACATGCTGTAGTGCTCAATGACTTGTTCATACTTGAAGTTTTCTGTTTTCATTCTAAGAACTTGTATCACCATGACTATCTCTGTGAAAACAAATATTCTTACTCAATTCCTTTTCAGTTAAAATCTCTCAGTATTAGAACTTAACCTTAATCAGAGAAGGGCATGTATCACTGCCTCTTACACCATTGTGATTTTGTCTTATTTTCATTAGATGATTGTTCTGGTTCATTGAGATTTTCTGAAGGATTGTACTGTACCAAAACGATTATGCAAGTTTTTCATCTCGTTACTTTTCCCAATACATACTTTTTAAAGGACTCATCTATCAGTGTTTACTTTAGGTTGTCCCTTACTACATGGGCTAATCTCCCCCCTCTTGTCTTATTTTTCTTCCCTTACTGTCATGTATCCCTCAGGAAATATTTGGGTAGATTTCATATCTAGAAAGTTTCATCTCAACAGCTTCTGCTGTATCAGATTGGTTTCCCTAGGTTGGTCTTTAAACTTTAACTCTACTTTTACCATTAATCCAATAGCTTTTGTGTGAATTTTTTCAGCCCAGCTCAGCATTACTTAGTATGTTTGCTCTCTCTCTCTTGGTTATTTAGCTGATCCCTCTTGATTTTTTTGATGGCCCCTGCTTCTTACTTCCTGAATATTTTCTCTACCTCTTTTTCACACTTTTTGTGCTTTCTTTTTTTCTGATGAAAATTTCTGTGATTCCTTCTTAACTTGTAATAGTACTACCAAGATGTTACACTCCATTTCGAATGTAATCTTTACAGGTCTCTTCCCCTTTTATCTTGCAGTGCTTTCCTGTTTTTTCTTTGATATATGAAGCTTCATCTGCCATATCTGTTCTCTCTCATAATCCTCTTATCCTCATTTCTTCCTCTAATTTCCTTTCTTCTTTTAAATGGAATATGATCTTACAGTGCAAAAATCATATCAGTGATCTGTGTCTTTCTGTCTCTTTGCTTAGCCAACTCTTGTTAAGTTTTGTTTAACCTTTTAACGGCCAAGTCATGCAGTTTCCTTAAATGATTTTGTCTGACAGAAGATATGGGGTTCTCTCTATAGTTTCACTTACTAGATATCTATGTCCAACTTTCAGGAACTTCCCCATATCTCATTTTCACTTCACCAGTAAATCCCCTTTGTTTCCTTTTTTCATCTTTGAAGTTTTTCTTGATCTCTGTCCTCTGTTACCCTCCTCAGTTTTTCTTATATGTGCTTCTAATGTAGGTACTTTCCATGTCTGATCTATTTTAGGATGTTCTAGAATGGACCTATCTCTCTGAGCATTACCATCAGTAGTTGCACTGTTCTTGATGAAAGAAACTAGATGTTATTGTTATAAGTGTAACAACTTTGAAAAGTAAGGGAGTTCAGGAATGATTATAGGGTAAAGTATCGGTTAGTAAGGGAACAAGAGTGAAGGAAGACTGGCATTTCTGATACGAAATGAGCATTGGGACTGTTTTAAAGGGTGCAGAGAAGTAAGTTCATGGTTTATGTGGGTTAAAATGAAAGTAAACCACAGGTGTGAGGGATAAGTGATTTTTAATGTGTATGACCAAGTGAGAGAAATGAAGGTGAAAGGAATGCTCTTGGGAAGAACTGATTGCATTGGCAGTTTTGTTGCAGGGGAGCAAATCATAGTGCTTTGAGATCTAAAAGCAGGAATAAAAATGGCATATATCTGTTATTCTTTCATGAGTACATTTTCATATGTGTATGTGTGCTTGAGAGAGGAGGAAAGTATAGGAAATGTGGACTTCTATTAGAAAAACAATAATTAAGTGACTGGAAGGACAGAAACAGTAATCAGTGAAATTGTTGTTACATCTGTTTAAGAATTAGATGTTTCCAAAATTACAGATAGAGTAATGTATTTTAAAAGAGAGAGAGAAAATAATTGATGACTATCTGATTTGTCTTAGGTAGGCCACATGAATAAATGTCATTAGTTAATTCTGGATTACTCATTGTCATTTGAAGAATGTTGCTGTATGTGATGCAAAAGAGTTTGCAAGAAAGCCCTCAATCCACCATACCCACATGAATCCATAGATTTCTGTGGGAATTTATGTGAGTCATTTGGTGATAGAAAAGTGAAGTAAATCCTTTACTTCATCTGTTTTCAGACAGTCCATAACATTTACATGCAACTACTTATTTGATTGTGATTAAAGTACACAGAATGCCTGTCTTCCTCCGTCCATACCCCTGGATAAGTAGCTTTCCCTCATTTAAATTGTAATCTGCTACCCCTTTACAAGTTAACAGACCTGCATGCCTTGTCCTATGCAAACATAATTATCGTAGAACAGAGGCATTGTGTCGTGTAGCATATATCACAGTGTAAAGTTGCAGATCATGCACAGGACTCATAATGTCACTTTATTCTTATTGTACCATACCTCTTTTAGTGTGGCTTAGCCAGAACATTCTCCAGTGAGGTTCCCTTGAATTGTATGTAAAGTAAACACTGTATCTGAGTCACTTTATATCCCATTGCTGTATAGTTAAGCCTAACTCTAATTATTCATAAATATAAGTGTAACATCCATACATATTTATGGATCTAATATTTTAGTGATATTTTAAGACCAAAACTTGACTTGTGGGGTAAGTTTAAAGAATGTAATAAAAAAGTTAGCTTGATGAGAAATAGCTTCAGATTACATAGATTTCTCAAAGTTAATTTTGAGACTATGGGGGAAATGTTACATTGATTTGACAAAGTAAGGGAAAGTGTGATGAAGTATGTAAGATGAGAATAAATAATATGGTATGAGTGTAGTGACTTAGTAAGCTTAATGTTATATGGATGTACTTTGTACCCCTCTCCTTCTCCTAATGCCCTTTGTCACCACTTCTTTTACCTCTTCATCTTTACTACCACCACTACCTCACCTCCTTTTCCACCACTTTCACCCCTCAACATTTCATGAACCTAATGCCAATAATTTCTTGTCCCCACAACAGTCATTTCATTCTCCATCATTGTTTCATCTCTTCAGAATTGTCTTGCCTCCATATGCTCCTCATCATGTCATTGTCGTATGTGGAATTTCATAACCACACACCACTCTCATTCACACCTCATCATGTATTTCCCTCACAGCACTGGTTTTAACATGTAAACACTTACACTCCCCATCTACTTATACCTCTTGTTACCCCCTACATCCTTCTTACTCATACTTCTTAACCTTGCACCTTAAATTTGTATTCACATTCTTCAAATTCCTACTTTTCACCTCACCTTGAACATTTATACAAGATTTTTACATTTTTTTTTTAGACCGCATGACTGACATTGACAGTGACCCCAACACTATAGTGCTAAGGTGTCCATAGGGTCAACTACATTAACTCAGGAATATTCATTGTAAAGCAGTGTCAAAAATATATTTTCTGTATATGCAGCTTTCATATATTGAATATTTATTATACTGGATTGGAGCTATACATTGATACAGTTTGTGACTGCAGATACAATGTGCATGTGTGTGTATGCATGATAATGACTTCATATCTCTGCATGTATATATGTAGTAGATCTTTACTGACAATCTGCAACAGTTAGTGTTTACACATTCTTTTCAAGACAGATATGGACATATGACTTTTGTTACTTCAGTGGTGACCTCTGTGGTTGGTCTCACAAAAGATGCTTCACTTCATAACTGTCACCATTTGCCTTAGGATGTGCCAGTTGCCATTACTATTTTCTCATCATAACCGTTTCATTATTGCATCATTTTATGTTAACAACTTTTTTCAATGTTAGCACTTTACCACAAACCACAAAAGCTTTTCACAGCTATCAGTATTGTCATTACTGCCAGCTTGACTATCCTAAACCTGCACAATACTTTTGTGTAACTACCATTTTGGATTGTCTTGGATTTTAGGCATTGCAGTTATACATGGAGAGCAGAAAACGAATGAAGATGAACAAGCTGATGGACGTAACTCTCCACCTCTTGTTGAGCACTCACGTATCATGGATGTAGGCGTGGGAGTGCCAGCTCTTGCTGCAAAGGAGAAGCCTCCGATTAATGTAGTGGGAGATGTAGGGGGACGCATTGCCATTATGGTGGTACGTAGCCTGATCACTCAGTTGGAGGAGACATAAATGATTACTTTTGTTATGATATACTACTCATTTTTTGTTTCTTATAAGGCTGAACATTTTATCTTTTGATAATCCGTAGATTATTTGATTTCTTGTTTTGCAGGATGACATGATTGATGATGTTGCCTCATTTGTGGCAGCAGCAGAAGTGTTGAAAGATCGTGGAGCATACAAGATCTATGTGATGGCCACACATGGTCTTTTGTCATCTGATGCCCCAAGACTTATTGATGATTCCCCTATTGATGAGGTATGTAGTGGGTAATGGTGAGGGCAGAAATTTCAGTGAGACTTGTAGAGCTTACAAATGCATTGAGAGCTTTAAGTAGAACCCCTAAGAGGGGCTTATGATGTAATCTGATGGTGATGATGACATTACTCACCACCTTCCTGTGAATACAGGAAATGGCATAAAGAAGCAAAAGATAGTCAGATGTATCAGTCAGCTTGCCATGTTTCACTTGCAGAAGCACTATGATTAGAGAAATATAGGGTTGTTATCAGGAGTAGTTTTCTTCTCTTTGTTTTCTTTCTCTTTTATGATTTATCAGCCTCACCTATACTGCTATCATATTTTAAAATCTTTCCCACTTTAAAAAATTGTTGTTGATTTTTATATCCCATGACTGTTCTTTCTACAGGGCATCTTTTTTTTACTCTTCCCATTCATCTGCAGGTATACATGAGCTTTGTTATTCTATTTACAGTGTGATAGCTTTCTTTAATGAGAGTTGAAGGAGAAGGCAACTGTTGCATATTTTTGAGACAACCAAGTTATCTTTTAAAATTCTTGATGGTTCAAATGTTACTTTTAAGAATCACAACCAGAAACTGATAATAGCAAAGTGTTGAGGGATTATACCTGTATTACCCACCTTTTTTGTGCATGAAACCATTTTTGTTTTATGGCTAGATATGAACATACTGATGCTCTTTTCATGATGATACCAGTGAGTGCTAACCTCAGATGTTGCTTCATATGGTGAAAATATAGATACTGATATGCTAGATTTAGTGTCTCCATTATTGATAATTCTTGATTTAATACACCTTTTTTTGTTTCCTTCCATTCAAATTTTGCTATCTAGGTGGTAGTCACCAACACAGTGCCCCATGAAATTCAGAAGATGCAGTGTCACAAGATCAAAACTGTTGACATCAGTATCCTCCTGGCAGAGTCCATTCGTCGCATCCACAATAATGAAAGCATGAGCTATTTATTCCGCAATGTCACACTTGAAGATTAGGCAGTGAAGGAACATTAATTTGTTTCATGGATATTGACTTGTACGATATATATATGATTTTGCTTGCCTGTTATTACACCATGAGTCAAGAGTCACTTTTGGTAAGGCTGTATCATTGTCTGTTGATGAAAGGGAGTACAGTCTCATCAAAGAACTTCTTATTCCAAAGAAGACTGTCATCTGTCTACAACTGTAAGTTGTTCAGTCTTGGAGCTCCAGGAGCTCCTTGGAAAAGGGGTGCTAGAGTAAAACCAGGACCTTCTCAAGGAGGGGACCTTAGGGGAATTATAGATCAATGTATAATTTTTTTATAAATACCTCAGGACAGCTTTCTGTGTAAGAGTCCTGGTGTTACCCAGGACTTTTCTAAAGGCTGCTGTTCTTCCAGTATCAGGGAACTGTAGACTTCTTTGGAGTGGTAAGCTCTTAAACAAAACTGTACATGAACTGAATCAAGACATATGAAGTGGCTAGGGGAAATTACAGAAAGATCTGTGGGGCCTCATTGTGGATAAGGGGCTCTGTTTTTGGTGCATTAATTATGACAGCTAGAGAATGGATGTTAATGAATGAGGCCATTTCTTCATCTGTTCGTGGCACTATTTCACTGATATGGGAAATGGCAAACATTTATGAAGAAAAAAGAGGTAGCATTAAGAACAGAGGACTGAGCCTTAGAGGAAAAAATCTTCACTTGGCCCCCTTCTCTGTTCCTTCTTTTGGAAAAATCCTCCCCTCCTGTTTTTACTCTTCCAGAAAAGGAACAAAGAAGGGGACCAAGTGAAGATTGTCCTTTTAAGGCTCAGTCGTCTGTTCCTAACGTTACCTAGCTAACGCGGGAAATGGCGAATATGTATGAAAAATGAGTATGTTGAAAAGACATAGTAACATCACACAGCCCTGCCTCACACCCACATGTATACCAAAACTCTTTCTCATCTCTACATCCACTCTAACACTTGGATTCGTTCTTCTATGAAAAGCATTCACACCATCTATCAGTTGTCTTACTACCCCATATATCCTTAACACATCCTACAAAGCATTCCGTTTGACTGCCATATGCTTTCTCTAGATCCATAAAAGCTGCATGCAACTTTTTACCTTTCACTAAATGTTTTTCCACACTCATCTTCACCACAAAAATCTGATCCACACATCCCCAACCTTTCCTAAAACTTCCTTGCTCCCCACTTATTATGCTTGTAAGAGAGGTGTATGTGCATTATTTGAAGCAAAGGAGTACCATTGATTGGGAGATGTACAAGAGAAAGTGGCAGAAGAGCAAAAGGAAGGTGCAGCCAGCAGTACAAGAGAAAGTGGCAGATCAAAAGGAAGGTACAGCAGCTGAAAAAAGAAGGAAAATGATAAGTAGTAGGTTGTTGACAAAAGCCACTCAGGATGGTACTACCAACCTGACTGAGGAGCATTAAAGTGGTGCTCAGAATCATCCTACACTCTCCATGTCAGGATTGCTGGTCTTACTTCCTGTCTCATTAAAACAGGACTACTGGGCTAGTTCTGCTATCTTGTTCTTACAAGCACCACACACCTAATCATACCTTTCTTATTATTATTACTTTTTTCACATAAGCACTCTTGCCAATTCCTATCCACTCTAATATTTATAAGCATCATCATGACAGTGTCCATCCAATCTGTGGCCCATAGTCCCTGGCATGATGGGGTGCTAAGAATCTCCGGATTTCCGCCTGACTCTACTGTCAATGAGAGGGAGGGCTCTAGCAGTAGTAGTTCTGGCCCCTCCCATGATTTTCCCCTCTCTGTGAGACCTTCCTCTTTTTCTATTCACTATACTAACATTTGTGGTCTCTCTAGTAACCTCTCCTCAGTTGAACACCATCTGTCTAGTACCTCTTCTAATATCTTACTTTTGTCCGAGACATAGTTGTCTAATGATGTTCTCACTAGTACCTTTTTCATATCTAACTATAATCTCCACTCATGTTTCCATTTCAATGGTGGTGTTTGTGCTTATTCCAACATAAACACACCTGTTGCATGCCTCAAGGACCTTGAATCCCCAACTACCACACTTGTCCTCTGTTTCGCCTACTGTTCCCCTAATTCTATAAACTTTGTATCCTTCTTTGACTGTCTAAACTCCTGGCATGAGACTGTGACATCCTTTCACCTGCAAGCCAAGATCCTCTACCTTAGAGATGTTAGTGTTCACCATAGGGAATGGTTGAATTCCTCCCACTAGGACAGTGGAGGGATTGAAGCCCTCACATTCTCCATTCTCAATGATTTAGAGCAAATTATCTCCCACCCTACCCATATACCTGACTGCTATGATCACTTTTCTAATATTCTGGACTTGTTTTTATCTCTAGTCCATCTCTATGTAAATACACAATCTCGCCCCCAATTGGTTCATCTGATCATACTCTAATAAATGTATCTATTCTAATGGCACCTCCCCTTCCAGCAGCCCTTTCAAAGCGCAAATACTGGCACATGAACATAGTTGACTGGAATAACTTACGCAACTTCTTTTCTGACTTTCCTTGGGTAAATTACTGTCTCTTATGAGGTGATGCTTTTGTCTCCACCAAATGCATAACAGAGGTTACTCTTGCAGGAATTGAAGCATTTATCCCCTCTTCCTCCAAGGCTACTTTATCCAATCCATGGTTTAACCGTTCCTATTCTGAGGCCATTGAGGCAAGGGATCAGGCATATCAGGCTTGGAAAAACTCTCCTACCTCTGGCTCTCATTCAGCTTTTATCACTGCCTGCAATCACTGCAAGCGTGTTAGCCGTGAGGCAAAGCATTCCTTTATTCAAAGGAAGTGCAATAACTTCTCCTAATCATCCACTGATAGGTCTTTCTGGTCTTTAGCTAAGGGCATCTCTAACAACTTCTGTCACTCTACCTTTCCATCACTTCTCCATCCTGACGGTATTATAGTTGTCTCTCCCGGTGGCCAAGCAACTCTGCTTCCTGTTTCTCCTCTAACTCCACCTTGGATGACTCTAACTATCCTTCACCCCCGACACTCTTTACACTAAACCTATGACTCTTTCTTTAATCTCTTTTCGGACCGTCTGAAAAGCGCTTCTTTCTCTGGAAACAAGCAAGGCTTATGATCCTGATGGCATTCATCCCTGTGTACTGAAAGAGTGTGCCTCTGAACTTGCACCTGTGCTTGCTCATCTGTTCCATTTCTGTTTAAAAATCAAAACTTTTCCTTCTCCGTGGAAACATGCTTTGGTATATCCCATCCCTAAGAAGGGTGACCATTCTGACCCCTCTAACTATCATCCTGTTGCTTTGACATCTACCATATCTAAAGTCTTTGAATCCTTTCTCAATTCCCATATCCCTAAACACCTTAAAAATCACAGACTTCTCTCTAATCACCAGAATGGCTTCCATAAGGCGAGATCCACAGGTGATGTTCTTTTCTTTCTCACTAATGTCTGGTCATCATCCCTGAAAGATTTTGGGGGTCATATGTAGTTGCCCTTGACATATCTAAGGCATTTGATAGGGTGTGGCATTGGGGTCTCATCTCTAAGCTCCCCTCTTTTGACATCCCTCCCTCACTTAGCTCCTTCATATCTAGCTTCCTCTTTGGCCACTCTATCACTGTTGATGGATCAGCCTCCCTCCTTTTCTCCTTCAACAGCAGTGTCCCTTAAGGGTTTGCCCTGTCCTCTACACTTTTCCTCCCTTTTTTTCAACGAGTTCCTCTCCACAAATAATCCAATGCACTCATACGCTGACGACTCAACA
>JAYMFT010178168.1:0-12102 GCA_038088735.1 Panulirus argus
TTTTTTTTTTTTTTTTTTTTTTTTTTTTTTTTTAAGGCTCCAGTCATGGACAAAAGTCCACATCAAGGCTGGGCCCTAAATGAAGAATAGAGAGAATTGAGAAAGGGAAAAAAGACATGGAAAGTATTTATGAATTTTTCAGAAAGTGAAAGACCTGTCTCTTGAAATAAGCGAGGTCATAGTCATTGGGAAAGACGTGAGAAGGTAGAGAGTTCCAAAGCTTTGACATGTTGGGAAAGAAACAGTTATCAAAACAGCACACCCTTGAGTTGCCGATGGCCACACTATAATCATGTGACGCAGCAGCTGGCCAAGTATTCTGTGGTCCAGCTTGCTCTCGGGAGCAAAAGCTCTTACTAAAGCCAGAGTTCTACATGAGGTGAAAGATTTTCTTCTGATGCTCATGATATTCAAAATCATTTTCAGCTTTTCAGCAAAGCTGAGGCATTTCCTGGCCCTCTTAGAATGTGCACCACTGATACCAATCTTAAGTCCCATAACAAAGTATAGAAAGACAGACCTTGGTACCACAAAAAAAACTGTAATTTTTGAGAACAAGGCAACGAGTTTGTTTCTGTCTTAACCAAATGCTCAGATATCTTAAGACTGCTAGGTACAGACTAAGCTAGATCTGTTTGACATTAATATATGTACCTCATTTTTCTTTGTTGTTGTAAAGGTTCAAAATATAATATTTCACCATTATACAGGAGCCTATCAAAAAGTCCCAAGACTAGGTCTATGTACAAAACAGTACTCACTTGATTCAAGGTTGGACACCATCCCCTTCAAAATAGTCCCCTTTGGCAGCCATACAGTGCTCCCAACACCGTTGCCACTTCTGGAAGGCTTTCTGAAAGTCTTGTTCTCAAAGCATGTTAAGCACCTTCTGCGATTCGCACTGGATCTCCTTCACGGTGTCAAAACGGCGACCCTTCAGCTGAAACTTCATCTTCAGGAAGAGGAAGAAGTCGCAAGGTGCCAAATCTAGCAAGTAGGGCGGGTGTGGTAGGGTCACTGTTGTGGCCGAGAAATTCACAAGTTATGAGAGCTCGATGAGAGGGTGCATTGTCGTCATGAAGCATCCAATTGCTCTCGCGCCACATTTCAGGACGTTTCCACGGAATGTCCTCCCTCAGGCACCTCAGAACACTGCAGTTGGAACTGTCTGTTCACGGTCTGGTCATTGGGGATGAATTCACTGCAAACAACAACCCCACGAATGTTGAAGAAAATGATGAGCATGCTCTTGGTAACACTGCAGACCTGCCTGGCCTTCTTCGGTAGTGGAGATTTTGGGCTCTTCCACTGCGAAGACTGTTGTTTGCTCTCCGGATTGTACCAGTAGACCCAAGTCTTGTCCCTAGTGATGACCCTTGACATGAAGGTTGGGTCATCCAAGGCACGCTGATGGAGATCTTGGCAGACCTTGGCACTGTGCTCCTTCTAATCAGGGGTTGGAAGCCTGGGCATGAATTTTGCAGCAATGCAGCGCATGTTCAAATCACAGGTTAGTATTGCCTGCACTGTTCCATATGACACATCAATGATGGCAGGAATGTCTTTAATGGATCTCCAACAATCCTCATGCACAAGTCGCCGAATTGTTTCCAAATTTTCAGGGGTAGTACTCATGGAAGGTTGCCCAGACATCTTGTCATCATCCAGTGAGGTTCTGCCGCTTTTGAAACGTGAGTTCGACTTGAAACACCTCGCACGACTCATTCCTTCATTGCTATACACATGACGAATCATGTCAAAGGTCTCTGTTTCATATCTACCGAGTTTGACACAGTATTTGATGTTTGCTCTCTGCTCTAGTTTGCTGTCCATGATGAAATCACAATGGTGCATGTACATGTTGTCAAAAAAAATTCCCATAGAACAACACACGATGTTCACAGAATGACTCCACTTGGCAGACTGATTGAAGCCAGTTACGCCTAACTGCTACAGCATGCACATCGCTGTACTGCCATCTGCTGGCGTGCTATAGAACTAGTTTCGGAAATTTTTGATACCACCACTTACTAATGTAAATTAGAATAAAACTCCATGTATGTGACCATGTGTATGTGTGAATGAAAAGCTGAAAATTTGCATCAAGGTGACACACAACAGGCTGTCACATATATTCCTAATGACCAGCATCTCAACTTGAGGTCAAGCATCTCAGCCTGTGGTTACATGTCCCAAACAGAGGTCAGGAACTAGCAGCCTATTCCATTATATCCCAAACACAGTCTGGTAGGTCTAACCTTACCAGGCTAAATTTTTGATACAATGTACTTTCAAGGAATTTTCTGTTAGATTCCAAACTTAGTCCAATGCAGCCCAAAAGATTAATCAGAAGCCAAGCTAGAAGTGTTTGATGTCAATATATCTATCTTTCTATATCTCTGACGCCTGTTCCACGGGGGTGGCCACTACAATAATCTCCATAACTAGTGAACTCCAGAGCTGCTTCTTAGCCTTTAGTGCCTCACCTTTAACAGCTCAATGACAAAGGGCAACTCTAGAGCAGTGTTTGCAGAGGCTCCTACCTAATGTTCCTACTGGCTACTTTTACCTAATGCTCCTACCTACTACTACTACTACCAAATGCTTCTACCTAATGCTCCTGCCTAAATGTTCCTACCTTCTACTTTTATCTACTGCTTCAATCATTATGCCAAAAGGAGGGCTAGCGCATAGTGCTCACCACAGAAAAGTCTAGAGTTACAAAGAATGAGCTGCGTGAGTTAAAAGTTGTCGAGTGCTATGTATGACTAGGAGAGATTGTATGTTTGTGAACAGAATGCCAGTAGTTCACATAAGGGTAAGGCAGAAAGAAAAGACAACTACCTGGGTCAGAAAAGTGCATCTAGACAACCACTGAGGTGCTGGCTCACTATGCAGCCATCACTAACCCTCCTGATACCCAGGCTGGTAGTACTGATAATATACCTCCCTGGTCATTGGCTGCCTACCAACTACTACCTAACTGATATCAATATATGTACTCTTAATTTTCTTTATTGGTGTACAAGTTTAAAATATAGTATCACACCATTTACTAATGTAAATTAGAGTAAAACTCTGTGTATGCGAGCTAGAACACTGTGCATGAAAGAAATAAAGAAAAACTTGCATCAAGGTGACACATAACACACTGTCATATTCTCCTAATGACAAACATCCTGACTTGAGGTCAAGCATCCCAGCCTAAGGTTAGATATTCCAAACAGAAGTCTGGAACTAGCAGACTATTCAATCATGTCCCCAACAGTCTGATGGCCCTAACCTTACCAGACTAAATTTATGATACAATTGACTTTCAAGGAATTTTAAGTTAGATCCCAAATTTAGTCCAATGGATTTGAAAAGATTAATCAAAAGTCTAATTCTCATACACTGAAGTCCTTTAGAAAGGGGTTTCACCGTATTCCTAAGGTGAACCAGTATCAGAAATCACTGAACTAAGAATTTCTTAAGAGCATTTCACTAGTTGAGCCAGAAAACTTTCAATATGGTTCCCCTGATTTCAACCCGTCCACAATGAATCAAGGGTAATCTTCATCCATAAGTTGCTCCCAAACCTAATCTTGTGAGAAATATACTCTATGAAAAGGTAATAACCTTTCTCCCAAGATCAAGCTACGGTAGCCCCTTGTCTATCGAAACACTAATCAAGGTCTATCAAACCGAGCCAACAAAGTGGAGGCTTGAGGAACTGACATCTGACTCCATGTGGCACAACCCCTGGGTGTGAATCAGTGTCATCAGTTTCAATCTGGAGCTACACCATTCTAGTCCCTGCCTCTGTGTATTCCCCCTGAAAGGAACCTATACACAAAAAGCCTCCATGGGAAAGAAAAACAACCCAGAACCTAGGGACAAGATAAAAAGGAGAGGGGAGGCAGAAAGTATAACCATCCTTCCAGAGAAGGTAACAACGTATAAAGTAATTACATTAATAAATATACCACTTACACAAAAAAGTCAATTACATAAAACACCTCACCTTCACTAATTCAGACAAGGATACTTATCCAAGGAAAGGTGGAGGGAAGTTGGAATAAACAGAAAGCTAGATCTGACATCTTTTCCTCTCTGGGATTCATGATATTGTGAGGCAGGTTGGTGCAGGAGACAATGATAGGCACCAATGACATCATTGCTGACTGATTGAAAGGTAGATATAGACTAAGCCGTACACCAGTCTTGTCACAGGCGTTTAGTGAAAGGTGAAAGGCATTTCCCTCCCTAGAAGGCACAGGGTAAAGAGGTTTCTAACCCCTAAGGATCCAAGAGATTTTCACATGGGACAAACAGTCCCTAAGAAAAATATTTACTTCCCTGAATAAAGGAAGTATATTCATGTTAAAACAAAATGTCAGGAGGTTCTATCAACAAGGAAGAGCAGACAATGTTTTACATTAAAGAAATGCAAGGTGTATCATTACAAGAATTCAAAAAACGTGGAGACCCAATGGGCTGGGTGAATATTGGAAATATGAACAGCATACTTAATTCAAAATGTGTCAGAGAGGAATACAAGTTGGTTAAATCCCTCCTCTTCTATAATGACTTTAAGGAGACAAAAGTGCAAATATCTGAATGTACAAAGTTTTGTTTCCCAATAAGTTCACTGAAGGAAATCCAGTGGGAATACAATTAAAAGATTACTATACCTCCAATGATAGTCTTTCAATACTTTCTTCTGAAAACACTTAAGCTGAGGTAGTCTCATTATTTCAAATAAGGAT
Organism: Panulirus argus; assembly: GCA_038088735.1. Taxonomy (NCBI): domain Eukaryota; kingdom Metazoa; phylum Arthropoda; class Malacostraca; order Decapoda; family Palinuridae; genus Panulirus; species Panulirus argus. The sequence goes on from JAYMFT010178168.1 coordinate 4,749, forward strand.
GCAAAAGCATTAGAACTGATTTCCTATTATAGAGAAATGGGTTTGATAACAGAGCTGGGAAAAATGGAGAGCTGTAATCTCTAATACTATGCCCAAACACTAGTTAGTCCTTTATTGAATAATATTGACTGAAGAAAAAACTTCTCACTTAGAGAACTGTCATTACATGAGAGGAAAACAGCATAGCAAATGTAAATGATCCTGCTTGAACTAATGTGGAGTCAAAAGCTTGGAATATGTGCAAGATTAAAGAAAAGTAATCGAATCAATTATGTTGAAATGCAAGTTCATGATAATGAACCCTAACAGACACTCATATGGTACTGAGGACTTCTTATGAAACTAAACTATGACATATTCGAGTGGGATTGATTAAGTGAGAGCAATTGTGGAAATGTCTTAAAACTACATCAAGCTAAGTAATTCACATGGGCAAAGAAACTAAGAATGCAAGCTAAGTAATTCACATAGATGAAGAAAAAAAAATGCAAGAAAATATTTTTGGGACTGTAATGTGAATTCATAAAATTCATACCATAAAGAAGGATCACAAGGGTATTTTGATAATATGTAAAGAAAGGTAGTAAAGAAGAGAAAACCAAGTGAATACACATATGTGGTGGTATCAAAAATTTCCGAAACTACTTTCATAGTACACCAACTGATAGCAGTACAGCGATGTGCATGCTATGATAGTTAGGCATAATCGTCATCAATCAGCCTACCGAGTGGAGTCATTCTGTGAACACTTTTTTTTTTTTTTTTTTTTTTTTTTTTTTACATGCACATGCACATTTGCAATTTCATCATGGACAGCAAACTAGAGCAGAAAGCAAACATCAAATTCTGCATCAAACTCGGTAAATCTGCAACTGAGACCTTTGACATGATTCATGTGTATGGCAATGAAGAAATGAGCCTTGCAAGGTGTTTCAAGTGGCATGCACTTTTCAAAAGTGGCAGAACCTCACTGGATGATGGTAAGAGATCTGGGAGACATTCTTCGACATTCATGGGGTTGTTCACCATGAATTCATCCCAAATGGCCAGACCATGAACAGAAAGTTTTACTGCAATGTTCTGAGGTGCCTGAGGGAGGACATTCAGCGGACACAGCCTGAAATGTGGTGCAAGAACAACTGGATGCTTCATGACGACAATGCACCCTCTCATCGAGCTCTCATAACTCGTGAATTTCTTGCCCACAAAAGCACAGTGACCCTACCACACTCATCCTACTCACCAGATTTGGCACCTTGTGACTTCTTCCTCTTCCCGAAGACGAAGTTTCAGCTGAAGGATCGCCATTTTGACACCGTGAAGAGATCCAGCACAAATTGCAGAAGGTGCTTTACATGCTTCGAGAACAAGACTTCCAGAAAGCCTTCCAGCAGTGGCAACAGCGCTGGGAGTGCTGTATGGCTACCAAAGAGGACTATTTTGAAGGGGATGGTGCCCAACCTTGAATCAAGTGAGTACTTTCTCGTACATAGGCCTAGTCTCGGAACTTTTTGATAGGCCCCTGTATGTCACAAGATAAATGAAAGAGTATGATTCAAAGCATGGGAACATTATAACTCTTATTGTGAAATCAAATAAAGATATGTCACTAAAAGAACAGAATTATTTGAAATTTTTTTTCAAAACAATTGCTGCTTCTGATTGGAAACAGTTTAAATTATATCTATAATTCAAAAATGTACATAAATCTTTCTTATACTTTACAGTTCACTATTTCATACATGTGCTAATGCTAAAAGTCCTCAATAGAGCTACAGAGAATACTGTTGCTCTATCATGAAGGTACACTCTAACTTTATCATCTTTTTTTCAGAAACTTTACTATGACTCAAGAAAATTTGGACTTAAAAAACTCCAGTTTATTTGATATAGATGTACACATCCAAAAATTTCATGCAAAACTAGCTTTTTCTTCAATAACAAATTTAAATAAATGTTTAGCACAATTACATTACTGATAAAAATACAGCAAAAATCATTGTATGTATAATACACATGCACACATACTTACATACAAGCATACATACACAGATATCTGCTAACTGAAAATATACAATAAAAAGTAACTGGTACTGGTAAGATGGCAGTCCCTCAAGCCAATACTCTCCTGCCAAAGTGATAATGTTACCTACAATAATTCTACACCAATGTGGAATTACACAAAAAAGTCTATACAGTACATCTACATTCTGAAAACATTCATCACAATAGTTAAGGAAATGTGTTTGTGTGTGTGCATGTACATGTGCATACATCTGCATGAGCATGTGAGAGTGCGTGTTTGCACAATGAATGTATGCATGCAACCAAGTGTGCTGCATGCACACTTATCTGCATGTTCCTTCATGCAATTCTGTTAACTGTTTATACAAAAGCTAGTATAAATGTGTTGTGTGTATACATGAATGTGTGTGTTCTATGCAAAAATAAATGAACACTGTATGCATAAAAGTATATGTCAACACACACAGTCTGTAATAATAACTCAGTCAAAAATAAATGAATAAATAAATATCAAAAAAGAATATGAATTACTCGAGAAACTACAGAATGCTGACATAATCAGACATCTTTTGCCTTCTCCTAATGAGAACCATCTTAACAAATGAAGGATGAGCCAGTTGAAAGCCATTCTAGTATAATTATGATCCTGGCTTAAACAATGCTCAATGGTCAGTGATGTGCAGCCCTATCTAAAAATACAAATTTCTAAACACCGCAGTTGCTCATAAAAAAGCCCACAAGGACATCCCTCTGTTCAAAAATGGTGTAACACACATCATAAATACTTATTTAATCATACATGTGGCACAGAGGCCCATGTAATGTAGAAAAATTATATTTCTTAGGATAAATATTAAATAATAACTAAGAATGCTCTCCTTAACTCTCCATAAGCCTGTTTATAGGGATCCATTAAAGAAAAACATGTAAATAAAATACATATGTAAATCACAACAAATGCAATAAACCTGTTAATATGGAGCAACACTTCTAATAATCAGGTGAATGTTATCAGTCCTTGTGTATACAAAAGGACTAGAGTATGGCAAGTCTAAAAATAAAAAGCTGACAAGTATGGAGACACATTATATAACTTCAGCACTGTATATCAAGAAATAAATATAGATTAAACATAATTACACTTTTATAACCATATCCTGGTTAAATTAGTCTGTAACATATCTTGCTCAAACATTTATGAGCATTTCTTATGATCTCCCTATCTTCTTCCTATTCTCTCTTTCTCCCTCTGTTCTTACTCTCTCAACTATGTGCAATCCTCCCTGCATCTAAAGCAATATAGCCATCAATGTTTCCAAGAAATTTTCAACTGCTGACCATTTTCACAGCATGAAATACTAAAAGTTTTAAGAGCAAAGCACCATACTCTGGAATTCAGCATTTCCACATATGAGTGATAGGTAACTTCAAATTACTATCCTATTCTATCTCACCTTTAAAGACAGTATTATGCATTTGTTACCAAATGTAGATATCAATTTCCTGAAAATCAAAATGTTTCTGACAATGTTTTTTACGTGTAAATTTCAAAAACATTGTCCACATAAAAACTATTGCACTATATAAATGTTTACAAAGTGAATTATCACTGATTACTTAAATTAAGATGGCATTTCACTTGTCCTAAAACACTTAATGGCCACATCTACAGTTGCCACACTTTACACTGATACAAATAATATAATTTACTACAAACAGCATTTTATCAGTGAATTCTACATTATTTTTTTCACATGCTCTAAGAAAAATCATCTTTCTACATACTTTTCTTCAAAACATATCATTATATATGAATTAAAATCTGAACCAAGGAATGGGTTTAGTCTGGGTCTAAGCTGTACACAAACTACAAGCATTACACCTAAATTCTTGGGAGACTGAAAAATTTAGATACTCAACTAAAAATTTTGTGTGCCATTAACAACTGAGGCATATGTAATGGAAAAATATCATACTGCCAGGACTTCAGTCTGATGTTCTGTGTAATATGACAGGAGTACAGGACTCATTAATATATCATCTTAAAATTACAGATTAAAAGTAATTGTAGACTAGCACAAAATACATTGTTCTTTACATTCATAATTACAACGGAACATATAAAATAAGATAACTCTACAGAAATATATTGCACTATAAGTTTAATTCTAATTAATAAAGTAATCCTAATACAGTCTTATCTATAATAATTGATGGCATAAATAACAGTTTACCTTGTAATTCTGTCCATTCTTAATGTGTTAAACAGTATAGCAATGGCTTCTTTCTACTAAAGAACTCACAAGAAGTCCATACAGGCACTGATATTGTCTGAAATATTTGATTAAAATATTCATCTATACAGTTAATCATATTACCAACATTTGTCAACTCTACAACACTGATACTTAAAATCTTAGCTACCTAATACCTACGCAAGCTAAAGAATATTCATTATATATCTTTATGGGAAAATAAGCCTCTGAATATAGCTTGGCAGGTTCACATATGCTATAGGAAGCTTGGGAAAAAAGTATTTTCATGCTGTAAGGATTAAATGACATCATAATCCCAACAGCCCTGGGAAAAATTATACAACTAATCACCTTAAAAAAACAAGAAATTAGGAAAAGATAAGAACTCCATGTAATCAAAAGAAGTGATTACTTAAGGGGCAGGAGCCACTCAGAAGTCAGATGACATTCAACCCTTTATAAGTTTAAAGGAATTGTGGAAATCTGCAGGAACACCACCCAAAGGTTCATAATTCACTCTCATGGATCAAAAAAGGCTGAAATGGGATGCAAATGTACCCCACAATCACAAAAATCACTATTTGTTGATGATACATTAAGTGGGTCGACGAGTTTGTATGATGCGTGGTTTTGCTCCACCCTCACAGTTGACTTCACTTTCCTCACACACATGAACAATAATTCCAGGTTTATCTTCCATTGGTGGATGCAGTTCATGAGACTCTCCTGAAACATATAAAAATCTACCTTAAACTGAAAGATTTTCATACACCCTAACAGCATAAGCTAAGGATTTTTTGACTGTTTTTACTAAATGTGATAGGAAAGATTATTATATATATACAAATTATTTTTCATTCTTGATCACCATTTCCCGCATTAGCAAGGTAGCGCTAGAGACAAACAAAGAAAGGCCACATCAGCTCACATTCATTCTCTACCTGTCATGTGTAATGGACCAAAACCACAGCTCCCTATCTACAACTAGGCCCCACAGACCTCCCGGACACTTCACATTCCCTGATTCAGTCCATTAACAGTGTATCACCCAAAATATACCACAGCATTCCAACTCACTCTATCCTGTGCATGCCTTTCACCCTCCTGCATGTTCAGACACCGACTGCTCAAAAACTTTTTCACTCCATCCTTCCATTTCCAGTTTGGTCTTCCTATTCTCCTTGTTCCCTACACTTTTGACACATATATCCTCGCTATCAACCTTTCCTCACTCATTCTCTCCTTGTGTCCAAACCATTTCAGCACACCCTCTTCTGCTCTTCCTTCCACACTCTTATATTACCACATATCTCTCTTATCCTTTCATTACTTACTTGAAAACACTTTACATCACATAATGTCCTCAAAAATTTCATTTCCACCACATCCACCCTTCTCTACACAACCTTATCTGCAGCCCATGCCTCATATCCATATAATATTGTTGGGATTACTATTCCTTCAAACATACCTATTTTTGCCCTCCCTGATAACGTTCTCTCTTTCCACATTTTCTTCAGTGCTCCCAAAATCTTCAACCCCTCCCCCACTCTATGACTCACTTCTGCTTCCATGGTTCCATTTATTGATATGACCGCTCCCAGATAACTAAAACACTTCATTACCTTCAATTTTTCTCCATTCAAGCTTACACTGCATCTAACCTGTTGCTGAACCCTGCAGAACCTAATAAAAATGCTTTTATTCACATTCATTCTCCACTTCCTCCTTTCACACATTCTTCCAAACTCTGTCACCAACTTCTACAGTTTCTCACTAGAATCTGCCACCAGCACTGCATCATCAGCAAACATCTGACTCACCTCCCAGGCCCTCTCAAGCCCCACAGACTGCATACTTGCCCCTCTCTCCAAGTCTCTTGCATTTACCTCAACTCACCACCCCATCCATAAACAAAATAAACAATCATGGTGACATCACACAACCCTGCCGTAGACCAACCTTCATTTGGAACCATTCACTCTCCTTTCTTCCAACTTGTTTACATGCCTTACACCCTTGAAAAAAATTCTAACTGCCTCTAGCAGCTTTCCTCTCACACCATATATTTTCTAAGACCTTCCACAAAATATCTCCATCAACTCTATCATCAGCCTTCTCCAGATTCATTAATGCCACATACAAATCCATCTGTTTTTCTAAGAATTTCTCACATACATTCTTTAAAGCAAACACCTGATCCTCACATTCTCTCCTACTTCTGAAACCACACTGCTCCTCCCCAGTCTGATGCTCTGTATATGCCTTTACCCTCTCAATCAATACCCTTCTATACATCTTACCAGATATACTCAACAAACTTATACTCCTGAAGTTTAAACACTCACCTTTATAACTCTTGCCTTTAAACAATGGAACTACATTTGCATTCTGCCAATCCTCAGGCACTTCACCATGATTCATACAAACAATGAAATTCCTTAAAAACCAACAACACAGTCACCCCATTTCTTAATAAATCAACTGCAATACCATCCACTCCAGCCGCCCTGTCACATTTCATCTTAAGCAAGGCTTTCACCATCTCCTACCTCTTCACCAAACTACTCTCCATGACTCTCTCACTTTGCATATCATCCTAACCAGAAAACCCTAAATCTACCACACTATCATCAAACACATTAAACAGTCCTTCAAAATACTCACTCTATCTCCACCTTATTTCATCATTATCTGTTATCACTTTCCCTTCTGCCCCTTCACCAGTGTTAACATTTATTCTCATGTCTTTCACAAACCATCATTTACTACCTTCTTAAATACCTTATTCTTCCAAAAGATACTCGCTCAACTCAACTCTCACTTGCCCTCTTTTTCAACCCCTGCACCCTCCTCTTGCCCTCTTGATGCTTTCTCTTATACATCTCCCACTCATTTGCACTCCCTCCCTATAAGTACCGTCCAAATGCCTCCCTTTTCTCTTTCACTAGCACCTTTACTTCTTCATCCCACCACTCACAACCCTTTCTAATCTGCCTACCTCCCAACCTTTGAAGAGAGAGAGAGAGAGAGAGAGAGAGAGAGAGAGAGAGAGAGAGAGAGAGAAATGACAC
>JAYMFT010178179.1:0-12102 GCA_038088735.1 Panulirus argus
AAAGTGCCAATAAAATAAGTATATATATATATATATATATATATATATATATATATATATATATATATATATATATGGTAACGGCAAGTTTACCATGGGTTGTGAAACAGCTGCAAATGTTATAGGTGTACTGGCAGAGGAGCAGTACATTGAGAGTGGCAGGAGCGCCACCTCCACCACTCGCCATAACGTCAATGCAGAGAAACGATTCCGCCTCCACTGGTCGAGGAGACTCGTTGACCGGGAAGTTCGAACGGGAGGCGAGCTACTGGATGTACATCGAGAGGAAGATCGCTTGTGGTCAAGCAACATACTGGGCATTCAAAGTGACTCATCTCCATCAGGAAGTGATTGTGTGTGTGTGTGTGTGGGTGGGTTGGTGTGTGTGTGTGTGCCTCTGGCGATGATATTCCGTGCATGGTCCCTAGGTCTTGCATCGGGTCATGGCCTGGCAGTGTGGGCTAGCACCAGGTCTCTTGGAGCTCGGCTCTTGACACACTCGCTGGTCTGCATCCTGGATTGGGGTCTGGCGCCAATCGTCGGTAGTGTGTTGTCTGTTCAGTCCAAACATCGCCGAAGGACAGGATCGGGTTGAACACACACACACACTCGTCACACGTTACGCATGTTACTTTGGAACGTGGTGCTCGTGAGGAGTCTACGTGGTATTCTTTAATGCGGTCACCGTTCACGAAGAATTTGCTCTCTTCTTCCCTGCTCTCTTCGCCTCCAAGCCGCGTCTCGCTCACTCAAATATACGAGAGTATCCGTCGGTTTCCCCTTGCACTGGAGCTTCCATTCTCTCCCCATCACTCAATCTCGACACGGCTCCCTCACCTTGACAGGCATCGCCACCACCTTCGAGTCGGCCAGTAAATCAAGCGTACCTCTTTACCCCTCCATCTTTTTCTCCTCCTCTTTTTTCCTTTACATTTCATCGCAGTCTTCGACACTGGCCCTGCCGGTTCTACAGGTTGAGTAGGAGGAGGAGGAGGAGGAGGTGGAGGACATTCCAGTCGACCATATCTGGTGGTCAACGAACCCTTGGTCAGCCTACTGTCCATATCTACATTGCCCAAGTTGCATTCTGCACATACCATCAATATATGCATGGACATTGTGTGGATCCCCCCCCCCACCCACCCCAATCACCCCCAGACCATATCTGGTGCACGGCCGTCCCATCTCCACTAGTTACGGCCATGTATACTTAACAAGGCAATTCCAGCGAGTAGGTTGTCCAGTTTCCGTCGGTGCATTACCCCCCCCCACCCAACGATGCAATAACGACGCAACTCAATTGTGGCGTTGTTAAAACGCAACTCAAGACGCTTTCGCGTATACTTGTTTACGCACTGCAGCAAACCAGCAACTGAGATCCAATTTGGGCAGCGCATTTCACCTGCAAGTAGCAGGATCAAAGCTACAGTGGTACAACACGGATATGGATCCTTCATTCTGTTCAGCTCGACCGTAGCCCTAGCCTGAGCCAGGTATCCATTTCATCTACCAACCCCTAGGGGTGGATGAACAGCTAGTGGGTTGACTGTGGACCGACGGCCGCAACCAGGATTCGAACCTATGCACTCGACCCCCCCTCCCCTTGGGCGGCCCGTGAATGCGTCATGGTCAGCAACGCTTAGCGTGATCTCACAATAACAGAAAACGCCGCGTTTCAACGGGTACACTAATGCAACATGATCGTTTTTTTTTTCTTTCTCACTTTCAAATAACGACCAAGGAGACAGACGAGATGGAGAGTAGATACCCTTCAAAATCTAGAGAACACAGAGTTTGCTTTGTACAAGTAGGGATATTCTGATGAAATATGTCTGTTGATTACATGTTGTTTCGTGATCTTTCGTAGTAGTCTTATGAAAAAATGTCATCAATACACACACACACAAGTAAAAACACTCTCTCAATCGACCAACGAACGCCAGGGGACACATCGGCGAAGCGGTATCATTACGGCAATGCACTGATAGCTCACCACAAGTCAAAACAAAGTACAAAGACATCGGAAATCTTTGCGATTGATCCGAGAGAGTGGCGACCGTACCAACACGGCCGGTTCCGACAAACGATGTCAAGAGGTGGTTCAGGATGGTGAGCTCCTCCGGGGGCACTCCAGCCTCGTCCACACACACACACACACACCACCACGACCACCACCACCACGCATGGTAACTCAATAGGACCATTCCTCCAACACATATTACAGATATCAGTACTGCCACTCACACAATGGACTAGTGGCCCAGGTCTGTGTCCCTGGTAATTATCCAGTCACCCAGTGGTGCGCGGTGCCACCAGTGACAGACCAATGGTCCGTAGTGCCACCATTAACGGACCGGCGGTCCACAGCGCCAACAATGACAGACCGACTGTACGTAAATGCTACGAGTGATAGACCAGTGGAGTACTCTGTCCCACATATCAGTTACTGGTTACCAAGAACGACAGAATCTGTGGTTTACACTCTCAGTGACACGGTAAACACACACACACATTGTAGACTGTTCGTCTATACTGGTGAAAACAGCAGGCTACAAGTTGAGATTAACATGAAGAGTTATAACAATTTACAGCAGTTGTTCATTGAATTAGTTTAGGGTTGTGTGTGGTTCCCTAATGTGCTGTGTTTGGGAGAGTATGGCGGATCGCAGGAACGGTGGATCATTGATTTATTGCTCCTATATCAGTATGGATCATTGCGTACGTTTGGATCAGTATTGTACACTGTATGGGTAACAGTGTGGATCACTATATACTGTATGAGTGACAGTGTGGATCACTGTATACTCCATGGGTGAGAGTATGGATCACAGTATACTCCATGGGTGACAGTGTGGATCACTGTATACTCCATGGGTGACAGTGTGGATCACTGTATACTCCATGGGTGACAGTGCGGATCACTGTATACTCCATGGGTGACAGCGTGGATCACTGTATACTCCATGGGTGACAGTGCGGATCACTGTATACTCCATGGGTGACGGTGTGGATCACTGTACATACTGCATGGGTGACTGTGCAGGCCAGTGTACTATTGTGTTGGTGATAGCGCTGCCAGCTCACCTACTGCGTGTGGGGGGACATTACGAATCACTGGTACACACAAACTCTGTCACAACCAGTGCACGGGAGAGAGAGAGAGAGAGAGAGAGAGAGAGAGAGAGAGAGAGAGGTACATGTTGCACTCTCCTTGACAGATGCTAGCCCAGTGGGTCTTATTTTTAATGACAGACGATGAGTCAGTACACCACAGACAGGGGTAGGACCAGCGGCAGGCTGTTGGTACATATCGTCGCTGACTGACTGTATATCGCGATCCTTGTTGCTAATCCGGGATACAATGATTCGCTCTCCTATAGGCACTGGGGAGACCAGTGGACCCCAGTGGAGCACTTGATCCCCACCTGCACACGTCCACAGCCCACTGGCGGGTCATACCCGGCAGCTCAGTGAACCAGCGCTACATCGTCTCATCGTCACTGGTGTAGACCAGTGACCTCTACACGGGGCCATGAAGGGGTCACCGCTGGTTTACAATAGGTTTCAGAGCATATCCGGCTCCGTACGTACGACTGTGACTTTCACTCATTTACACAAATCCCTCGACCCCTAAGCTCTCGTAAGAAGTTACTCGAGGACTGGAGAGTACTTGCTCCTCTTGAGATTAATCCTAGGAGCTGAAAAAATAATAAAAAACGGCTCAGTGACGGAGGTGGGGAGTGTTACAGTGTCCAGCCAACATGAGGATCTATACATCACAGCCCCTTCAATCTAGACGTCAACACCTGCTTGGGGAACGCTAGTTCCCGTCCTCCCTCCAACTGATTGCAAGTTTTTGCCGGCTTGTGGCAGGATGCCGGGGACTTGCAGATTCACCATCCCAGCATCTGTGGCATGTCTCGACGGGGCCGGCGGCGGGCGGGAGGGAGGGAAGGAGGGAGGGACCTGGCTTCCCTCACATCCAGGGCAGGAATTTTCGTCTTCTTCCTCGACGAGGAGTTGTCCAAGTGGGCCATGTCGTCTGAACCTAACCTCCCTCCCCCACCATATTCATCTCCCTCCTCCCACACAACAGACTGAAAACCACCCTCCCCTTTTTGCCCCTCTCCCCTACTTTCCCTCCCTTAAAAACCTCCTTCCATTTGCCTCCCTCATTCACCCCTCCACCCTCCCTCAAGACTTCGGCGGCTGTATGACAGTCTGCGTCGAAGCAGCTTTTAGACGGAGCCGGGGGCCACCCGACTACCTGGAACTGGCCGGCCTGACGCGCGGAGTCTTGCGACGGCGCACCTCCAGGTCTTGGCCGAGTGAGGTCTGGACGTGTGACGTCTGGGCAATAGCGCGGCTCATGGGGGTGGCTGCCGCGTGGGCTCTTGGGTCGTCGGTAACAGGGCGCTACGCGAACTTGGCGGAAAATCAGCACACCTCCCGTCAGGTCTCCTGTCCTCCACGACTCGTCGCTTGAGATTTGCAGGAAGCAAACAAAGCCAGGCGTTCAGGAGGAAAATCTCATGACAGGAAGTGCGTAAAGCGCGTGTGAATGTCTCTCGATTCACAACGGCTTCCCTTCTGAGACGCATGTTCAGTTCATCAGTTAGAACAATACGTAATGAAAAAAAAAAATCAACGGTAGGAAAAATATGGATGATAAGTCTCGGTAGTTTATGGTCCCTTCCTCCCCCAAAAGGTTTTAATAAACCAGAACATATTGTCTATTAAAACAATAAAAGGCAACTAATGCTATTCCGTATTCACTTCGCTTTCTAAGTTCCCAATCTTACTCAAAATCGGTACAGCGTTTCGTGACTGACTTTCGAAATAACTGTAATTGATGTCAGACCGTAGCCTCTCTCTCTCTCTCCCTCTCCCTCTCTCTCTCTCTCTCTCTAGCTATATCTCTCGTTAAGAGCGACGACTTGCAACACTATACGAGTATGTGACAGCCTTCCTATAGGTTGTGTGTACTAGCCTGTGGGCCTCTCTGTCTGTGCTGTGTGGCCAAGATCTTTACGATTGCCGTAGGAAAATGCATTTGATGTCGCAACTACCAGTAGCATGTTTATGAATGTAGTGACTGACGTGAATGCTCGTGTTTAACCCCTGTCAATGCCTGTGGTTCACAATTTGGGTGGTGTTGACAAATGACCACAGAAATTACGATTTGCAGTCATGTTTAAAAAGATGAAAATTGCTTTCACAAATTCTGGAAGAACGAGGTAAGGTATCCATTGCCTACTGTAGTGGCATGTGCATGGCCGAGCCCTCAGACGAAGAGCGTGTGTGCTTTCGCTCACACGTCCAGGAAATCACTGAGCGCGGAGTGATCCTATTTGTTACATATATTTGACAGTCGTACTGCCGCCTGCGGGGTATGAGCACCAGTGCAACGACATCTGGCAACCCTCCCCAGCCATGATGGGGCGGGTGGGGCCTCCCGGGGTCCAATGCGAGCTTCGACACAGACTGTCATATAGTCCAGCTGATCAATCATATCAACTACGCTGATCACAGAAAGGGCTGGAGAGAGAAAGAGGGAGAGAGAGTCTATGTACACGAGACTCTTGACTGGTAATTCAATAGAGGAAGAAGACAAATTTCTTGCTCCAACGAGCTGCTCCTGGGGCGTTTTGAGGGAGGCAGCCCTCTGGCTCCGGCAAAATCGTACAAGTAGCTAGTAAGATCGGGTGGCAGGAGGAGGTTTTGGGCGACGGGCTAAGCCTACAGTGATGATGGCGACGCTGACGAACGCGGACGAAGACCTCACCGAGCAGTTGCTGCAGCAGTAACAGCGACAGCAGCAGCAGTAGATGACTCGTCAACGGCAACAGTCACGGTGCCTTACGGGGCAGCAGTCAGCCAGCCAGCATCCCTGGTCCAAGTGAAGGAACAACTGCAGTACCAGGTAAAACAGCAAGTAGAAGCTGCGTTGTGGGGGGGGGGGGAAGCACGGGTTGCAGATGAAGCTTCGAGAGGCAGGCAGAGTAGCTGGATCAGCAGGGAAAGCAGGTGGACAGACACAGGTGGAAACAAGACCAGCAGAAGGAACGAATATCCCGGAACACTGTAGGACTCGAAGAGCAAGGGAAGCGGATGAATCGACACGAGCGCAAGAAATCCCTCATTGAAAATAGCCCATTAAATAATACAGGTGTTGTTTATAAGGTCCCATGCAGAGACTGTAAACCAGTTTTGTATCGGACAATCGGGGAAAGATTTGGAGACCAGGTTCTCACAACATAAATAACGGCTGGACTACTACGTACAAGGTAAGGTGTTATAGATGCAAGGAGAGTGGCAGCGTCTGCAGGGCCGCCTGCTAGGTGAACAGACCCTGGCCGAAGCCAGGATGGAAACTGGAAGACAGTCTAGATCGACGGTAGGATGGGGTACTACCGGATCTTCGGCATAAGCCACACCAGAAGCCAGGAGGAGGACCCTAGACGCCCGGAATCCGAGGGAGTTCGACCAGTACAAGCTTCTGGCGGAGGAATACCGACTGAGCACCACCGAAGTAGTGAGCCACATAGCTGTGGCCATGAGTTTGAGGGGGTCGGCGCTGGAGGTCCAGGGAGGAAGGACACTGTTCCAGACGTTATTACACGTACTAGAACAAGGTCTATCTAGCTAAGTTACGAATAGGGGTTAGAAGAGAAACAGAGGAGGCTCTACATTTCTGGAAGTCCTGGAGGCGATGTAACGTGGGGGCAAAGTTGACCCAGCAAAGAGCCGGAACTGGAACAGTCTTACCGACGCCAGGCAAAGCGTGGCTCACGCCGTGCGGTTCTAAATGCGGGCCAGATCAGCCAGCCTTGACCAAGAGCGTTGGAAGTATTATAAACCGATCGCGGCGCAATCCAGCCCGGATGAGGCAACCGCTTGGGTAAGACAGGTTCCAGGGCGAGGAAGGAGATGACGGACGAGAAGTAAGAAGGGGCAGCTTTCTTCCAGGTCAGAAGACAAGAAGCAAGAATGCGGGTCCGAGGTGCGCGTTGGCACTGCGGCAAAAGGGAGATACCACTTGGAAGCATGATTGCAAGGCCGCCAAGGGTAAGGCGTCTCTATCCAACGAGGCGAGGGGCGAGCGACCTTGGTGGCGAAGGACTGCAGGACGTGGGACCGTTATGCACCCGCAACTAGACAGGCCACGTGGTGGGTGGAGGCGGGTGATCAAGGACTCAAATGAAGCGGAAAACTAGAGAGAGAGAGAGAGAGAGAGAGAGAGCCGATCACGCGTGACACCGACTGGCTACACACGCAAGGTCCCCAGACGCCCTGTAACGCGGCCATGGCCTGCGACATCTTCCGTGCGTAGAGCAACTTGCCAGGAGGATGCAAGCTGAGAACGAGGATCTGCTGCCCATAATCCAGCACCTGAGGGAGAGAGTTCAGCGAAGCCTTCGGGAGAGAAGGTATCGGTCACCATTCCCGATATCGAGTTATTTTGGATTCACTGGAACGTTTTACTACTGGCGAGCGGAAGAGACTTTGCTCCAGCGGTGAGAGACAGATAATAACGTCACGAGGGACTGACAGACGCTTGTGCCGAAGGAGATGATGCGGCTATCTTAGGGTAGTGAAGACGCACGAGTTCTTCGATGAGGAGCGTCGGTAATGTGATTCCGTTTTCCTTATACGAAGAGGAAACCTTCCTTTCAGTGCCATATGACCACCAACACCACTTCACCAAGAGGTCAAAGTCCTATATCATCCTGGCCCGGGAGGTCACTATAGTAGCAAGGGTACTCATTAGACTATAGTCCTTCACCCGTAGGATACACCGACAAAGTTACGTCCCCTTTTCTGGGCTCTGATCATCGAGTGTGCGGTGGTCCTGCAGGGCCCTGATGACTCCTGGGGTGTCGCGGAAGAGTTACGTCGACCGACTCGAGGTCCAGGTCCGACATTATGGTGAAGAATTTCAACTAGACCATGGGAGTAAAGACCTGGCTCAATTAAGTTAGTTTCGTACCGAGGGACACGACAATTTGATATGGACCTGAAAACCATCAGCTTTGCCGATGGTTTGAACGGTTTACGGAGCGTCAGTTCAGGGGCGGAGGGCGCAACAGAGTCCAGGAAGATTACTGACGCTGGATACTACCCTGACCACAAACCTTGAGACGAGGTGCTAAATACATAAATATCTTAAAAAGAATGTTTGATTTAAAAGCCTGGAACTTTATCATATACTTCCAGGATCCTTTCAGACACCACCAGTATGACTGGAGGACTGCCGTCCATGCAGGAACTGTGACGAACTGCTTCAACGAAACGACGATCAGTTGCTCAAACTTGCAAGCCAGAGTGCTTTAACGAGTTGACGTGTTCACATGTCTCAGTCGCTCAGAATCGAGCTCGCGTCCTGTCTGGGGCGAATTACGCGGGAGGTTCAGATCACGCGCATCTTAGCTATATGGATCTTTATCGTGAGTGCTTAGTGCTGTAGTGTATATGCCGAAGGCACAGCCGGGATTTAAGTGTGGTGGGGTTATGAGGGACCACCCACCCACCCATCCATCCATCCATCCACCTCACTGGTCGAACGGGGGATAGATTAGACTGGTGTGAGGAGGAGGAGGAGGAGGAGGATCAGCGAACCCTCATAACAGAGACACTAGTGTCCTCTACACAAATCCGGCGGAAGCTTATCAAGTCTCCGTCTAATCAAACAGCAGCTGGTATATCCCCCCCCCCTACCGTTATCGTTCACCGATAACCCAATCGGCACAGATTAGAGGTGACAAGTATTTTTTTTTTTTTTCACAGCAGATAAATATCCACTTGTTTATTGGTCCCCGATTCGGTCACACGTCTGGCATGATGGGTGCGCAGCATTGCCGGAGTGACGTGAGGAGTGGGCTTTGTCGCAATACCGACGCAATAATGAACGTGCGCCACTGCGAGACTTACACCGCGAATGTGCGTCATCGCAAGACTAAAGCGATGAGCGTGTATCATTGCAAGACTGACGCGATGACCGTGTATCACTGACAAGAACAATTCAGTAAATATGCATCACTGCAGGACTAAATAATCATAACACAGACCTTCCCTAATGTCAGCCTCCCGCATCGTGGTTCCTTGACGGATGGACCGAAGTATTCATGATGCTTTCCCCACCACGGAAATGTGGTAGGGTGATCAGGACAATAATGTACTCCCATTATGGAAGACCAGGGCTATTTTCAAAGGTCGTCACCACGTACAATATATGCATATCAAATTGGCCTGATCTCTCTCTCTAGTTACAGCAAAGCCCACCGTGACAAAAACACTGGACAAGACAGAGGGATTGAAACCTATGTGAGGAGGAATATTTTCCCCGCAAACCAACACCGTGGAATGGATATAAGAGAGACAGGTGAGCCAGATGCATGTGCTCGACCACCGGAAATAAACCTGAGAAATAAGAAACGTGTAAGATTCAACCCGCTTTTGGGGAGGTCCCCAAAGACACGACCACCGCTACCACCCTGATGACCTGCGATATAAGGGGCCTGGAAACGATATAAGAGGACTGGACACGATATAAGAGGACTGGAAACGATATAAGAGGACTGGAAACGATATAAGAGGACTGGAAACGATATAAGAGGACTGGACACGATATAAGAGGACTGGACACGATATAAGAGGACTGGAAACGATATAAGAGGATTGGACACGATATAAGAGGACTGGAAACGATATAAGAGGACTGGAAACGATATAAGGAGCCAGATCTACACGCACGGTGATTTAACGCTTCCAGAAAATCGGGCGTCCCAATCTCTGTTACGTATAGAACTGGGTGAGCGATGCACGCTCCTCTTCGGGGACAGAGGCTGAACGAATCAACACCGTGAAGAACAGTGATGAAAATCTAAGTACAATGCAGAATATATCGGGTGAAATGCTTAGCTGTTTAACAGACTTCTAAATCATCTTCGAGTGAAATATTTAGCTGTTTAATAGATTTCTAGATCATCATCTCCGACCTAAAGTATTGTAAGTGCGTTAAGTAGCAACAGACGCTATCAGAGCCGCGACAACAAAGTCTCAAGCCTGTTATGAGACTGTAGTCTAACTTAAAAGAGTCCGTCTGTAAACAAGGCGTCCCGCCTGCCCGCGTGTGGATACGGTGACGTCCCGCCTGCCCGCGTGTGGACACGGTGACGTCCCGCCTGCCCGCGTGTGGACACGGTGTATATATACCCCACGGTGAAACTTAACCCGACTAAGTAGATAACCCACCTGGTTGGTCGGTTGGTTCTTTGGTTAATTGGGCTTGAGAACCATTAACTACCAGGGTCATCAGGGCCGCCAACAGCAAGTCGTAACAACTTAACGAAAAGTCCTATAAACACCTGCGACAGGTGTCAGACAGGGTGTAAGACAGGTGTTGGAGATAATTCAGAGAATGGATACGATCTATGTTAAATGGCCCACGCACCTGTTCGAATATTCGCGTCACTATCTTGATTTCACTCACATTTTTCTGCCTGCCTGTTTCTTATCTCTGCGAAATAATCTAGGGAAACATCTGGTGTCTTTTAGCCATTTTATTACGTTTGTTTGAGTCAGTTCGAGATTCCAACTTCCACTTCGGATTCTGGCTGTCTTAGGACTAAGAATCATCCATACGTCTCCCCCCATCACAGAAATTCGAGGTATATGACGGCAGAGAATGCTATAAAAATGAGGCTCCCTGTTCAAAGGATGGGGGCGCCCCACGAGTATATGAAACTCACCCATAAAACTAGTTCACTGCTTTCAGTGAACAGTGTGTGTGTGTGTGTATATAGAGCGAATAAAGAAAGAAAGACAGTGGAAAAAAGAAACATAAATGATAAAAATGACTGCCCTCGTCACTGTAATGTTAATCCGGCGCCAAATCCCTTCCCAGAACGATGCGGTGGGTGGGTCCAGCAAGAGACAACCACCCACCCCCCCAACACACATGTGTGTTGCTGTAATCCACTCGCCATGACGCTAGTAATGTGACGTGCGGTAACTGGACGCTTCTGAGATGATGTGCGGGTCGCGCAAAGGGCGGGGGCGACAGTCATCACTTGTAGGGGGGAGGGGCGGCGGCGGCGGAAGGGAAACAGTCTTTAGAGGGAGCGAATAGTCGCAGAAGAGCAAGGGGAAACAGAAAGTTGCATGGGGTGGCGGGAACAGTCGCGGAGGGAGGGAACAGTCGCGGAGGGAGGGAACAGCCGCGGTGAGGGGGGGGGGATTTAAATCT
This sequence comes from Panulirus argus, assembly GCA_038088735.1. Taxonomy (NCBI): domain Eukaryota; kingdom Metazoa; phylum Arthropoda; class Malacostraca; order Decapoda; family Palinuridae; genus Panulirus; species Panulirus argus. The sequence continues at coordinate 11,249 of JAYMFT010178179.1, forward strand.
CCGGGCCAGGGAGCGAAAGCCCACATCTGTGGAGGGCAGCAGGTCATGTGGTGGTCAGCCGTCCAGTGAAACACGACAAGTTCCCAAGTGCACTTTCGTGTAATGATCACATCATCAGGGGAGATACAAGAGAGAGAAATATAACAGTCACTTGGTATACAGGACGTAGCTAGAGCACCATTTTGGCAAACAATGGCTAAGCCTTAGCTACGTCCAGTATATCAACTGACTGTTATATTTCTCTCTCTTGTATCTCCCCATTCTTGACGCTATCCCGCCCCACATGATATAGTATTGCCAACCCCTACGTCAGCGAGGTAGCCCCAGGAAACAGACGAAAAACGGCCACATCCGCTCACACTCAGTCAGTCTCTAGCTGTCATGTGTAATGCACCGAAACCACAGCTTCCTATCCATAACGAATTCATGGACTCCTATACCCACAAATGGTCGGTATACATGCCACTGATGATAAGTATAAGATTACATTCATAACAAAAAATATTAAAAAATCTTTTAAAAACCTATTTTCCCTAAATATTCGTCTATCTTTCTTTCCCCCAAAAAATATACCAAATGAATTATGAATAATTTAACGACGTTACATCCTCGAAAAGAATAGACGATGGAGATTCCACAGGGATTTATGAAAGAAGGAAGGAAGTAAGAATGTTGTGGCCATAGCAACGACTTTATGAAGGAAGCTTCACTAAGATTTATGAAAATGGGGAGAAATTAAGAGAGAAAGATGAAAAGATCTCAGAGTTCACACTATGGGAGGTATAGTACCTGCAACCAATATATATATATATATATATATATATATATATATATATATATATATATATATATAT
>JAYMFT010178190.1:0-12101 GCA_038088735.1 Panulirus argus
AGTGGGGGATAAACCTCAATACAATATGGGAGTATGTGAGAAACCAGTGGGGGATAAACCTCAATACAATATGGGAGTGTGTGAGGAACCAGAGGGGTACAAACCTCAGTACAAAATGGGATTGTGTGAGGAACCAGTGGGGGATAAACTTCAATACAATATTTGAGTGTTTAAAAAACCAATGGGGATAAACCTTAATACAATATGGGAGTGTGTGAAGAACCAGTGAGGGATAAACCTCAATACAATATGGGAGTGTGCGAGGAACCAGCTGGGGATGTATCTCAATAAAATATTGGAGCGTGTGAGGAACCAGTGGGATACAAACCTCAATACAATATGGAAATGTTTGAGGAACCAGTGGGGTATAAACCTCAGTTCAATATGGGAGTGTGTGAGGAACCAGTGGGGTATAAACATTAGTACAATATGGGAATCTGTGAGGAACCAGTGGGGGATAAACCTCAATACAATATGGGAGTGTGTGAGGAACCAGTGAGGGATAAACCTCAATTCAATATGGGAGTGTGTGAGGAACCAGTTGGGGATAAACCTCAATACAATATGGGAGTGTATGAGGAACCAGTTGGGGATTAACCTGAATACAATATGGGAGTGTGTGAGGAACCATTGGGGATAAACTTTAATATAATATGGGAGCGTGCGAGAGACCAGTTTGGAATAAACCTTCTTACAATATGGGAGTGTGTGAGGAACCAGTGGGGTATAAATCTCAATACAATATGGGAGTGTGTGAGGAAATAGTAGGAGATAAACCTCAATACATTATGGTAGTGTGTGAGGAACCAATGGAGTTTAAACCTCAATACAATATGGGAGTTTATGAGGAACTATCGGGGGATAAGCCTCAATACAATATGGGAGTGTTTGAGGAACCAGTGAGGTATGAACCTCAATAAAATATGGGAATGTGTGAGGAACAAGTGGTTGATAAACCCAAATACAATATGGGAGTGTATGAGGAACCAGTGGGGGATAAATCTCAATGTAATATGGGAGTGTGTGAGGAACCAGTGAGGGAAAAACCTCTATATAATATAGGAGTGTGCGAGGTAAGAGTTGGGGATAAACCTCAACACAGTATGGGAGTGTGTGAGGAACCATTCGAGTGTAAACCTCAATACAATATGGGAATGTATGATGAACCAGTGGTGGATAAACCCCAATACAATATGGGAGTATATGAGAAAGCAATTATGGGGTAAACCTCAATACAGTATGGAAGTGTGTGAGGAACCACAGGGGCATAAACCTCAATATGATATGGGATTTTGTGTGGAACCACTTGGGGATAAACCACAATACAATGTATGAGTTTGTAAGGAACCAATGGGGGAACAACCTTAATACAATATGGGAGTGTGTGAAGAAGCAGTGGGGGATAAAAATCAATACAATATGTGAGTATTTCAGGAACCAGTGGGGGATAAACCTCAATACAATATTTGAGTGTGTAAGGAACCAATGGGGATAAATCTTAATACAATATGGGAGTGTGTGAGGAACCAGCGAGGGATAAACCTCAATACAAGATGGAAGTGTGCGAGGAACCAGTTGGGGATAAATCTCAATACAATATTGGAGTGTGTGAGGAAGCAGTGGGGTTTAAACCTCAATACAATATGGGAATGTTTGAGGAACCAGTGGGGGATAAACCTCAGTACAATATGGGAGTGTGTGAGGAACCATTGGGGTATAAACATTGTACAATATGAGAGTCTGTGAGGAACCAGTGCGGGATAAACCTCAATACAATATGGGAGTGTGTGAGGAACCAGTGAGGTATAAACCTCAATACAATATGAGAGTGTGTGAGGAACCAGTAGGGGATAAACCTCAATACAATATGGGAGTGTGTGAGGAAACAGTGGGGGATTAACTTGAATACAATATGGGAGTGTGTGAGAAACCATTGGGGGTAAACCTTAATATAATATGAGAGCGTGCGAGAAACTAGTTTGGAATAAACCTCTTTACAATATAGGAGTGTGTGAGGAACCAGTGGGTTATAAACCTCAATACAATATGGGAGTGTGTGAGGAAATAGTAGGAGATAAATCTGAATTCATTATGGGAGTGTGTGAGGAACCAATGGATTATAAACCTCAAATCAATATGGGGGTGTATGAGGAACCATCGGGGGATAAGTCTAAATACAATATAGGAGTGTTTGAGGAACCAGTGAGGTATGAACCTCAATACAATATGGAAGTGTGTGAGGAACAAGTGGTTGATAAACCCAAATACAATATGGGAGTGTGTGAGGAACCAGTGGGGGATAAATCTCAAGGTAATATGGGAGTGTGTGAGGAACCAGTGAGGGAAAAACCTCTATATAATATAGGAGTGTGCGAGGTAAGAGTTGGGGATAAACCTCAACACAGTATGGGAGTGTGTGAGGAACCATTCTAGTGTAAACCTCAATACAATATGGGAATGTGTGAAGAACTAGTGGGGGATAAACCCCAGTACAATATGGAAGTATATGAGAAACCACATATGGGATAAACCTCAATACAGTATGGAAGTGTGTGAGGAACCAGTGGGGCATAAACCTCAATATATTATGGGATTTTGTGTGGAACCACTTGGGGATGAACCACAATACAATGTGGGAGTTTGTAAGGAACCAATGGGGTATAAACCCTAATACAATATGAGAGTGTGTGAAGAAGCAGTGGGGGATAAAAATCAATACAATATGTGAGTGTTTGAGGAACCAGTGGGGGATAAACCTCACTGCATTATGGGAGTGTGTGAGGAACCTCTGGGGAATAAACCTTAATTCAATATGGGAGTGTGTTAGGAGCCAGTGGGGGATAAACCTTATACAATATAGGAATGTGTGAGGAATCAGAGGGGGATAAACCTCAACACAATATGGGAGTGTTTGAGGAACCAGTGGGGATAAACCTCAATACAAAATGGGAGTGTGTGAGGAACCAGTGGGGGAGTAACCTCAATACAATATGGGGGGCGTGTGAGAAACCAGTTTGGAGTAAACCTCAATACAATATGGGAGTGTTTGAGGAACCATTGGCGTATAAACCTCAATACAATTTGGGAGAGTGTTAAGAAACAGTGGGCGATAAACCTCAATACAATATGGGGTCTGCGAGGAGCCAGCGGGGGATAAGCCTTAATAAAATATGGGATTGTGTGAAGAACCAGTGGGGTAAGAACCTCAATACAATATGGAAGTGTGTGAGGATCAAGTGGGGGATAAACCTAATTTCAATATGGGAGTGTGTGAGGAACGAATGGGGTATGAACCTCAATACAATATGGGAGTATGTGAGGAACCAGTAGGGGATAAATCTCAATATGATATGGGAGTGTGTGAGGAACAATTGGGGGATAAACCTCAATAAAATATACGAGTGTGTGACAAACCAGTGGAGGATAAACCTCAATACAGTATGGGAGTGTGTGAGGAACCATTGGGGGAGAAATCTCAGTTTAGTATAAGAGTGTGTGAGGAACCAGCGGGGGTTTTACCTCAATACAATATGGGAGTGTGTGAGGAGCCAGTGGGGTATAAAACCTCATTATAATATGGGAAATTGTGAGAAACCATTGGGGATAGACCTCAATACCAAATGAGAGTGTGTGAGGAAAAGGTGGGGAAAATCCTCAATGAAATATAGGAGTGTGTGTGTGTTAACCAATGGGGTGTAAACCTCAATAAATATAGGGGTGTGTGAGGTACCAGTGGGGGATAAACCTCAATACGATATGGGAGTGTATGACGAACCAGTGGAGTATAAACCTCAATACAATATGGGAGTGTGTGAGGAACCAGTAGGGGATAAACCTCAATACAATATGGGAATGTGTGAGGAACCAGTGGGGTATAAACCTCAATACAATGTGGGATTGTGTGAGGAACCAGTGGGGGATAAACATCAATACAATGTGGGAGTGTGTAAGGAACGAATGGAGGATAAATCTTAATACAATATGGGAGTGTGTGAGGAACCAGTAAGGGATAAACCTCAATACAATATGGGAGTGTGCGACGAACCAGTGGGGATAAACTTCAATACAATATTAGAATGAGTGATGAACCATTAGGGTATAAACCTCAATACAATATGGGAGTGTTTCAGGAACCAGTGGGGGAAAAACCTCAATACAATATGAGAATGTGTGATAAACCAGTGGGGTATAAACCTTGGTACAATATGGTAGTGTGTGAGGAACCAGTGGGGGATAAACATCAATACAATATGGGAGTGTGTGTGGAACCAGTGGGGTAAGAACCTCAATACAATATGGAAATGTGTGAGGAAGCAGTGGAGGATAAATCTCAATACAATATGGGAGTGTGTCAATAACCAGTGGGGATTTAACCTCAATACGATATGGGAGTGTGTGAGGAACCATTGGGGATAAACGTTAATACAATATGTGGGCGTGTGAAAAACCAGTTTAGAATAAACCTCAATTCAATATGGAAATGTTTCAGGAACCATTAGTGTATAAACCTAAATACAATAAGGGATTGTGTTAGGAAACAGTGGGGGATAAAGTTCAATACAATATGGGAGTGTGTAAGGATCCAGTGGGGTATAAACCTTAATACAATATGGGATTGTTTGAGGAGCCAGTGGGTATAAACCTCAATATAATGTGGGAGTGTGTAAGGAACCAATGGGGGATATACCTCAATACAATATTGGAGTGTGTGAGGAGATAGTGGGGGACAAACCTAAATACAATATGGGAGTGTGTAATTAACGAATGCGGTATAAACCTCTATATAATATGAGAGTGTGTGAGGAACCAGTGGGGGATAGATCTCAATACAATATGGGAGTGTGTGAGGAACCACTTGGGGGATAAACCTCAATACAATATGGGAGTGTGTGAAGAACTAGTGGGGGATAAACCTCAAAAAAATGTGGGAGTGTGTGTGGAAGAAGTGGGGTATAAACCTCAATACAATATAGGAATGTGTGAGGTACCAGTGGGGGATAAACCTCAATACAATATGGGAGTGTATGAGGAACCATTGGATTATAAACCTCAATACAATATGGGAATATTTGAGGAACCAGTTGAGGATAAACCTCAATACAAAATGGGAGTATGTGGGAAACCAGTGGTGGATAAACCTCTATTCCATATGGCAGTGTGTTAATAACCAGTGGGGTATAAAACCTCAATACAATATGGGATTGTGTGAGGAACCAGTGGGGGATAAGCCTCAATACAATGTGGGAGTGTGTAAGGAAGCAATGCGGGATAAAACTTAATACATATGGGTGTGTGAGGAACCAGTGGGGGATAAACCTCAATACAATATGGGAGTGTGCGAGGAACCAGTGGGGATAAACTTCAATACAATATTGGAGTGTTTGATGAAACAGTGGGGTATAAACCTCAATATAATATGGGAGTGTTTGAAAAACCGGTGGGGGATAAACCTCAGTACAATATAGGAGTGTGTGAGGAGCCAGTGGGGTATAAACCTTAATGTAATATGAGAATGTGTGAAGAACCAGTGTGGGATAAACCTCAATACAATAAGGGAGTGTGTGTGGAACCAGTGGGGAATAAAGCTCAATACAATATGGGAATGTGTCAGGAACAAGTGGGGGTATAACCTCAATACAATATTTGTATATGTGAGGATTCATTGGGGATAAACCTTAATACAATATGGGAGTGTGTGAGGAACCAGTGGGGTAGAAGCCTCAATACAATATGGGAGTGTGTGAGGAAACAGTGGGGGATAAACCTAAATACCATATGGGAGTGCGTGACGATCCAGTGGAGTATAAACCTTAATACAATATGGGAGTGTGTGAGGAACCAGCGCGGGATAAGCCTTAATACAATATGGGAGTGTATGAGAAACCATTGGGATATAAACCTCATTTTAATATTGGAGTGTGTGAGGAACAGGTGCATTATAAACCTCAATACAATATGGGAGTGTGTGAGGAGCGAATGGGGTATAAACTTCAATACAATATGGGAGTGGTAGAGGAACCAGTGGGGAATAAACCTTAATACAACATGGGAGTGTGTGAGGAACCAATGGGGGATAAACCTCAATACAATATGGGAGTGTGTGAGGAGCCAGTGGGGGATTAACCTCAGTTCAATATGGTAGTGTGTGAGGAACCTGTGGGGAATAAACCTCTATACAATATGGAAGTGTGCGTGGAAACAGTGGGGGATAAACCTCAATACAATATGGGAGTGTGTGAGGAAGCATTGGGGGATAAACCTTAATACAATATGGGAGTCTGTGAGGAACCAATGGGGGATAAACGTCAATACAATATGGGAGTGTATGAGGAACCAGTAGGGAATAAACCTCAATACAATATGGGAGTGTGTGTGGAACCAGTGGGGTATAAACCTCGATACAATATAGAAGTGTGTAAGGTACCAGTGGGGATTAAACTTCAATACAATATGGAAGTGTGTGAAGAAGCAGTGGAGTATAATCCTCAATACAATATGGAAATGTGTGAGGAACCAGTGGGGGTTAAACCACAATACAATATGGGAGTATGTGAGAAACCAGTGGAGGATAAACCTCAATATAATATGGGAGTGTGTGAGGAGCCAGTGGGGTATAAACCTCAATACAATATGGAATTGTGTGAGGAGCCAGTGGGGGATAAACCTCAATACAATGTGGGAGTGTGTAAGGAACCAATAGGGGATAAACCTTAATACAATATATGAGTGTGTGAGGAACTAGAGGGGGTAAACCTCAGTACAGTATGGGAGTGTGCGAGAAACCAGTGGGGGATAAACATAAATACAATATTGGAGTGTGTCAGGAACCAGTGGGGTATAAACTTCAATACAATATGTGAGTGTTTGCAGAACCAGTGGGGGATAAGCCTCTGTACAATATGTGAGTGTGTGAGAACCAGTGGGTTATAAACCTTAATACATTATGGGAGTGTGTAAGGAACCAGAGGGGATAAACCTCAATACAATATGGGAATGTTTGAAGAACCATTGGGAGATAAACCTCAATACAATATGGGAGTGTCTGAGCAACCAGTAGGGGATAAACCTCAATAAAATATGGGAGTGTGTGAGGAACCAGTGTGGGATTAACCTCAATACAATATGGTATTGTGTGAGGAAACATTGGTGATAAACCTTAATACAATATGGGAACGTGCGAGAAACCAGTTTGGAATACACATCAGTACAATATAAGAGTGTGTGAGGAGCCAGTGGGGTATAGACCTCAATACAATATGGGAGTGTGTGAGGAAACAGTGAGTGATAAACCTCAATACAATATGGGAGTGTGTGAAGAACCAGTGGAGTATAAATCTCAATACAATATGGGAGTGTGTGAAGAACCAGCGGAGGATAAGCCTCTATACAATATGGGTGTGTTTGAAGAACCAATGGGGTATGAACCTCAATACAATATGGGAGTGTGTGAGGAACAAGTTTGGGATAAACCTAAATACAATATGGGAGAGTGTGAGGAAAGAATAGGGTATAAACCTCAATACAATATGGGAGTGTATGAGGAACCATTGGGGAATAGATCTCAATATAATATGGAAGTGTGTGAGGAACCACAGGGGGATAAACCTCTGTACAATATAGGAGCGTGTGAGGTACCAGTGGGGGATAAACCTCAATATAATATGGGAGTGTGTGAGGAACCAGTGGGATATAAACCTCAATACAATATGGAATTGTGTGAGGAACCAGTGGGGCATAAACCTCAACACAATGTGGGAGTGTGTAAGGAACCAATGAGGGATAAACCTTAATACAATATGTGAGTGTATGAGGAACCAAATGGGGGTAAACCTCAGTACAATATGGAAGTGTGCGAGAAACCAGAGGGGGATAAACCTCAGTACAATATTGGAGTGTGTGAGGAACCAGTTGGGTATAAACCTCAATACAATATGGGAGTGTTTGAGGAACCAGCGGGGGATAAGCCTCAATACAGTATAGGTGTGTTTGAGGAACCAATGGGGTATGAACCTCAGTACAATATGGGAGTGTGTCAGGAACAAGTGTGGGATAAACCTAAATACAATATGGGAGAGTGTGAGGAATGAATAGGGTATAAACCTCAATACAATATGGAAGTGTATGAGAAACCAGTGGGGGATAGAACTCAATATAATATGGAAGTGTTTGAGGAACCACAGGGGGATAAACCTCTATACAATATAGGAGCGTGTGAGGTACCAGTGGGGGATAAACCTCAATACAATATGGGAGTGTGTGAGGAGCCATTGGAGTATAAACCTCAATACAATATGGGAATGTGTGAGGAACCAGTGGGGGATAAACCTCAGTACAATAAAGGAGTGTATGACGAATAAGTGGGATATAAACCTCAATACAATATGGGATTGTGTGAGGAACCAATGGGGCATAAACCTCAAAACAAAGTGGGAGTGTGTAAGGAACCAAAGGGGGATAAACCTAAATATAATATGGGAGTGTGTGAGGAACCAGTGGGTAATAAACCTCGATACAATATGGGAGTGTGCGAGGTACCAGTGGGATATAAACCTCAATACAATATTTAAGTGTGTGAGGAACCAGTGGGGTATAAACTTCAATACAATATGGGTGTTTGAAGAACCAGTGGGTGATAAACCTTAATATAATATGGGAGTGTGTGAGGAACCAGTGGGGGACAGACTTCAATACAATACGGGAAGGTGTGGTCAACCATTGGGAATAAACAATTATACAATATGGGAGTGTGTGAGAAACCAGTTTCAAATAAACCTGGATACAATATGGGAGTGTGTGAGGAACCAGTGGGGTATAAACCTCAATAATATATGGGAGTGTGTGAGGAAACATTGGGTGATAAACCTCAATACAATATGGGAGTGTGTGAGGAGCCAGCGGGGGGTAAGCCTCAAAGCAATATGGGAGTGTGTGAGGAACAAGTGGGGGATAAACCTAGATACAATATAGGGGTGTGTGAAGAACGAATGGGGTATAAACCTCAGTACAATATGGGAGTGTGTTAGGAACCAGTGAGGGATAAATCTCAATCTTATATGGGAATGTGTGAGAACCAGTGGGGGATAAACCTCAATACAATATGGGAGAGTTTGAGGAGCCAGTGGGGGATAAACCTCAATACAATATGGGAGTGTGTGAGGAATCAGTGGGGGAAAAACCTTAATACAATATGTGAGTGTATGAGGAACCAGTGGGGGATAAACCTCAATACAGTATGGGAGTGTATAAGGAACCAGAGGGGTATTAAAACTCAGTGATTTGTGGGAGTGTGTGAGGAGCCAGTGGGGATAAACCTCAGTACAATATGGGAGTGTGTGAGTAACAAGTGGGGGATAAACATGAATACAATATGGGAGTGTGTGAGGAACCAATGGGGTATAAACCTCAATACAATATAGGAGTGTGTGACGAACCAGTGAGCGATAAACCTCAGTACAATATGGGAGTGTTTGAGGAACCAGTGGAATATAAACCTCAATGAAATATGGTCGTCTGTGAGGAATCAGTAGGGGCTAAACATCAATACAATATGCGAGTGTCTGAGAAATCCACTGAGGGATAAACCTCAATACAATATGGAAGTGTGTGAGGACCCAGTGCGGTATAAACCTCAATACAATATTAGATTGTGTGAGGAACCAGCGATGCATAAACCTTAATACAATAGGGGTTTGTGTAAGGAACTAATGGGGGATCAACCTTAATACATTATTGGAGTGTGTGATGAACCAGTGGGGGATATACCTCAATACAATATGGGAGTGTGTGAGGAACCAGTAGGGGATAAATCTCTATAGAATATGGGAGTGTGTGAGGAACCACTTGGAGGAATAAACCTCAATACAATATGGGAATGTGTAAGAATTCAGTGGGGGATAAACCTGAAAACAATATGGAAGTGTATGAAGAACAAGTGGGGGAAAAACCTCAATTAAATATGGGAGTTACTGTGGAACCAGTAGGGTATCAACCTCAATACAATATATGAGTATATGAGGTACCAGTGGGGGACAAACCTCAATACAATATGGGAGTGTGTGAGGAACCATTGGAGTGTAAACCTCAATACAATATGGGAATGAAAGAAGAACCTGTGGGGGATAAACCTCAATACAATATGGGAGTATGTGAGAAACCAGTGGGGGATGAACCTCAATACAATATGGGAGTGTGTGAAGAACCAGTGGAGTATAAACCTCAATACAATATGGGATTGTTTGAAGAGCCAGTGGGGGATAAACCTCAATACAATGTGGGATTGTTTAAGTAACCAATGGGGAATGAAACTTCATACAATATGGGAGTGTGTGAGGAACCACTGGGGGATAAACCTCAATACAATATGGGATGGTGCGAGGAACCAGTGCGGGAAAAACTTCAATACAATATTGGAGTGTGTGATGAACCAATGGGGTATAAACCGCAATATAATATTATACTGTTTGAGGAAACAGTGGGGGATAAACCTCAATACAATATTGGAGTGTGTGAGGAACCAGTGGGGTATAAACTTTCATACAAAATGGGAGTGTGTGAAAAACCAGTGGGGGATAAACCTCAATACAATATGGGAGGGTGTGTGGAACCAGTGGGGGATAAACCTCAATACAATATGAGAGTGTGTAAGGAACCAGTGGGGGATTAACCTCAATGCAATATGGGAATGTGTGAAGATTCATTGGGGATAAACCTTAATACAATATGGGAGCGTGTTATAAACCAGTTTGGAATAAACCTCAATACAATATGGGAGTGTGCGAGGAAACAGTAGGGTATAAACCTCAATATATTATGGGAGTGTGTGAGGAAACAGTGGGGGATAAACTTCAATACAATAGGGGAGTGTGTGAGGAGCCAGTTTAGTATAAACCTCAATACAATATGGGAGTTTGTGAGGAACCAGCGGGTGATAAGCCTCAATGCAATATGGGAGTGTGTTGAGAAACCATTAGGGTATAAACGTCATTACAATATGGGAGTGTGTGAAGAACAGGTGGGGGATAAACCTCAATACCATATGGGAGTGTGCGAGGAACGAATGGGAATAAACCTCAATACAATACGGGAGTGTTAGAGGAACCAGTGAGGATTGAAACTTAATACAGTATTGGAGGATGTGAGGAACCAATGGGGGATAAACCTCAATACAATATGGGAGTGTGTGAGGAACCAGTGGGGAATAAACCTCATACAATATGGGAGTGTTTGAGGAACCAGTGAGGAATAAACATCAATACAATATGAGAGTGTGTGAAGAACCAGTGGGGGATAAACCTCAATACAATATGGGAGTGTGTGAGGAACGAATGGGGTATAAACTTCAATACAATATGGGAGTGTTAGAGGAACCAGTAGGGAATAAACCTGAATATAATATGGGAGTGTGTAAGGAACCAATGGGGGATAAACCTCAATACAATATAGGAGTGTGTGAGGAGCCAGTGGGGGATAAATGTCAATACAATATGGGAGTGTGTGAGGAACCAGTGGGAGATAAACCTCAATACAATATGGAAGTTTGTGTGGAACCAGTGGGGTATAAACCTCAATACAATATAGGAGTGTGTGAGGTACCAGTGGGGAATAAACCTCAATACAATATGGGATGTGTGAGGAACCAGTTTAGTATAAGCCTCAATACAATATGGGAATGTGAGAGAATGTGAGACACACCAGTGGGGGACAAACCTCAATACAATATGGGAGTATGTGAGAAACCAATGGGGGAGAAACCTCAATACAATATGGGAGTGTTCGGTGAACCAGGGGGGTATAAACCTCAATACAATATGGGAGTGTGTGAGGAAACAGTGGGGGGATAAACTTCAATACAATATGGGAGTTTGTGAGGATCCAGTGGGTTATATATCTCAATACAAAATGGGAGTGTGTGAGGAACCAATGGGGGATAAGACTCAATACAATATGGGAGTGTGTGAGGAAAGAATAGGGTATAAACCTCAATACAATATGAGAAAGTTAGAGGAACCAGTAGGGAAAAAACTTAATACAATATGGGAGTGTGTGAGGAACCAGTGGGGGATAAACCTCAATACAATATAGGAGTGTGTGAGGAACCAGTG
>JAYMFT010178201.1:0-26057 GCA_038088735.1 Panulirus argus
CTCTAACAACTTCTGTCGCTCTACCTTCCCCTCACTTTTCCATCCTGACGGTACTATAGCTGTCTCTCCCATTGACATACCAACTCTCTTTGGTTCCCGTTTCTCCTCTAACTCCACCTTGGATGACTCTAACATTCCTTCATTCCCTGATACTCCTCTTACTAATCCTTTACCCCTTCCCGTAATCTCTTTTCGGACTGTCCAAAAAGCGCTTCTCTCTCTGGACACAAGGAAGGCTTATGATCCTGATGGCATCCATCCCCCGTATACTGATCGTGCCTCTGAACTTGCACCTGTGCTTGCTCGTCTGTTTTTTCTTGGAAGCACACGTTAGTATATCCCATCCCTAAGGAGGGTGACCGTTGTAACCCTTCTAACTATCGTCCTGTTGCTTTGACATATCCCATTTCCAATGTCTTTGGATCCCACCTCAACTCCATATCCTCGTACATTTTGAATCCTACAGTCTTTTCTCTGATCACCACTATGGCTTCCGTAAGGCGAGATCCACTGGTAATATTCTTTCTATCTTACTAACGTGTGGTCATCATCCCTGAAAGATTTGGGGGAATCCTATGTTGTTGCCCTTGACATATCCAAAGCCTTTGACAGGTTGTGGTATGAGGGTTCCTATTTCTAAGCTTCCCTCCCACACTTTGCTCCCCTCTAGCTTCCCTTCTGGCCCATCTATCTCCATGGTTGTTGGTGGATCATTCTATCCCTCTTTATCCATCAACGGCGGTGTCCCTCAAGGGTCTGTCATGTCCCCTACACTTTTTCTCCTATTTTTCAACGATTTCCTCACCTCCACAAATAATCCAATGCACTCATACGCTGACGACTCACCACTGCATTCCTCCACATCCTTCAATTCTTCTCCCTCTTCTCTCACTTGATCTGCATCTCGTCTTGACACATATCCCTCAATAAACTCAAACTCAGTGGGGTTAGACGAAATCTGGTTAAGTTTAATGCCTCCAAGACCCAGTTTCTACCTATCTCTCTAACGAAAATTCCTCACAACTTTCCTCTCTCCTTTGACAGCTCTGTAATTCCACCTCTTGACTCGATGAACATACTTAGTAGTACTTTAACATCCACTCTTTCTTGGAAATCCCACATTAGCTAAATCTGCCTCTAAGAAACTGGATGTCCTGCTTAGATGTTGAAATGTCTATTCTTCTGAACAGTTGCTTCGTTTGTACAAAGGATTGATCCGTCTTTTTATGGAGTACTGCTTTTACATCTGGGGTGGTTCTAGCTCTACATCCTTACTAGATAGAGTTGCGTCGAAAGCCGTCCGATTTATAAACTCCCCCAGGTTAACTCCCAAACTTGATCCGCTTGCCCTACTCCGCAATGTTGGTTCACTTTCCCTTTTTTGTAAGTATTACTTTGGCTATTCCTCCCCAGAGCTGGCTGCGTGTGTGCCCCACACACTCAAGGGTGGGCCGTTTTTATTACTGTAGCTTTCTCTGCACCTCGAAGCAGTGGAACTCTCTGCCCTCTCATGTCTTTCCCAGTAACTATGATCTGGCACATTTCAAAAGACAGGTTTTTCACTTTCTCCAAAATTCGTAAATTTCTGTTGTTTGTTTTTCCCTTTCAGTAACCCCTCTGTATTTCAGTTAGGGCCCGGCCTTGATGTGGACTTTAGTCCGTGACTGGAGGGAGCCTCCAGCTTAAAAAAGATAGTAGATAAAATGCTGCTGTTCCAGAGTGTTGGCTGCCATTATTCATAAACTTTATGAAGGAAAATATTACTGAAAATGTTGGTAATTGTTGGACAACGTAAGTGATATAGTTAAGATAACATATGCAACATAGGAAGGGGATGGTTCCCTGAGAGGAATACTGAGCAATGCTGAAGGAATGATTCACTGTTTCGTAGGACTCTCGTCTGCAGTGCTTCGCTAACACACCTGACGGGCGCCCTTCATCGGGGTTTGGAACATGATAAGTTTAGGAGTAATATCTGGCCTCTCTCTCTCTCTCTCTCTCTCTCTCTCTCTCTCTCTCTCTCTCTCTCGGACCTTGGGTCTGTGTGGTCTGTTTATCTATGTCACTCTCTCAGCAGCAGACCGCAAAAGAGATGTATAGATTCCGTGAGAGATGAAGTGTTTATTTCGGATGAAGCTGCTGGAGTAATGTGTGTATACGGATTGTAGTGGAAGTAATATGTGGGTATTTGGAGATGGTGTCAATACAGACGTTGCTCTCGCTTGACGAATCAGCTGAGTGTGCCGAGTGGTCAGTGTACGTGTGTGAAAGTGCAGGCTTAACTGAAGACCCCGGTCGGGCAGTAAGGGTCGAGGAGTGTTGTGATGTTAGAGGGAACCCGTCGGAGGTAAACCATCCCCGGCAACTGGCAAGATTGTATCGCCTTCCTCAACTGGCCGTCCGTGCGTGCTTGGTGTGGCGTCACACTGATCCCTGCAACACCCGCCCCTTGGACTGTTCCTGTCAGATCCCCGTGAAACTTTATCACCCAACGGGTAAAGAAGGGAATGACATGAGACCCATAACTCTAGCACTCATCTTGATCGAGTTGTGCCGTTTATAAGGTACAGCTTAACCTGACTCACAGTTCCACCTGTGGTCGTGTCACTTAGTACAGACGCCTTTGATATTTTCCAAACAATATTTCTGGTCAGTCTTGCTTCACTCCCAACAACCTGTATACATCACACAGCTGCACTAAGGAACACACCAATTATTTTACTAATAAACGATCAACACTGTATTTTATCGCTGGAGGAATCCCCAAATACACTTGTCAGTCCCGTATTACCAACAGAAAATATGTGCGTGATTTTGTATCCCTGAAATTGCTTCCACTAATGCAGTCCCAAATAAGAGTAAGGTAAGGTTACGACCCTTAGATATGGTTGCCTGACCTTTGGCTTGAACCATAAGGTCAAGGTCAAAAGCCTGGTCATCATCCTTTGGGGTCGCCCGGTCGTCTGGAGGGATCAGAGACATGAAGTGGCTTTATGGCTGGGGTTGACAAGTGGGTCTTGTGCCGCGTGTCTCGCTGACCCGCACTGACGAACAACAGTGTTTGTCCCACGCTGCCCAGGTCTGACCTGCTCTCTCTGGAGCGGCAGCAGTTGGTGTTGTTGATTCACGACTTGCTGGTGTAGTGGATAGCATGGCTGACAGATGATTCGGTCCCCAGTCCGCAACCCACCCAGCTCTTCATCCTTCCTCTGTCGATAAATGACTGGCTGCCAACATGGGACCGGTGGATGTCGTCACGGGTGTGACGGGCGCAGTCGCACGACGACCCGTAGGTGGGATGGGGTTACGCCTGGGGGGGGGGGGGGCATGTCCAGGGACGTGATATCCCGTAGGTGGGGTGGAGTTACCCCCGGGGTGGCCATGTCTAAGAAGGTGGGGTGGTTCCTCAGCAGTGTGTCTCATGTTGGGTGTGTGACGCTGGAGGAGGTTGTTGACCCCGGGTCATGACCCAGGTGTTCAGTACAGGTAGGGAGGTCAGCACTGTGCCACAACATTCTGGGGCTCTCTTGCTGCGGCGAGAGACGTCAGTGTAGATCACGTGCCACTGTGGGAGGCGGCAGTGAGCCTTGCACTGATGTGGTCATGATCCTCCAGGATCACTTTAACGTGTAAGAACTCACTCGTATTATGATGCTCTGACTAGTACTGTAGTGAGGAAGCAGCAGGCTATGTAGGGCGAGTCCCATGATCACCAGATGCTGAACTGGAATGAATTTATGTATATTTCCTGATGAGGGATGGGGGGTAATGAGTAGTGAGGAGAAGGGCCACCTGTGGGTAGTGTGAGGCAGGGATGAGGGGGCCAGGGTGCAGGATACAAGTATGACGCTGTGAGGGGAAGTGCAGGACATACTGGCGAGAGACATACTGGCTGGTGCTGCTACGTACATTGCAGGGATGTCTGTCTGCTGCGGAGTGAAGGGACTGGTCTCGGGTTATAATGACTTGCACACGATATGCCTCCTGCTGGGTGACTGATGATGGCTTGATGGTGAGGGATACTTACCCTGCTGCCTGATGTAGTCCTGATCCCCTCCCCCTCACACACACACAACAACCTCACCTCCCTGCACACACACGCCGCAGGTGCCTCACGCAGTTCCTGACCCACCGCGACCTTGCATCAAGGGAAGATTGGATCTCGTCAGCCTTGATTTGACCGAGAGTGACGACATGCCGGACCGATGGATGGATGCAGGCCCTTCATACAGGCAGGAGCCTGGCCGCCTCTAGGGTAGTAGCGCCTCTGTGGTCAGCCTGGTTGTCCGTATGAGTAGCGGTACCTCTGTGGCCAGCCTGGTCGGTAGCCGCACCCTCAGGAGTCTGGTCGGTTCCTCTGCTCCACCATCGTATCACGAGACACACACAGGAAAGTCACCTCCCGTCAGCAGGAGTGTGGTGTTGGTGTGAAGCTCCGTGTGTGTGTGTACGGGAAGGTGGAAGCGGTACAGGATAGGTAGCCACCAGCTTGGCCAACAGCAACATTTGTGGCCCTCAACTAGGCCAACGTTGATACGGCCACCCATGGCATCATCATCATCATGTGAAGGACCCGGGCATGTGTTGTGAGCGCCGATGGATCGTTCAGGGGGGCGTCATGCCGTATGGTGCCGGCGGGGAGGTCCATGACCGCCTCTGTCGCCGCCCGCTTTCTATCATCACTCCACCCTACCCAGCCTGCCACCCGCACCACCCACCCTGCCTGCAGGGCGACCTACGTACATTGACCCGGCAGATCACGGCTACGCGTCGACCGGGTTCCTCGGACTGCGCTTCCCAGGACGCTGTGGGTCAGCTGCATATGGGACTTAAAACTGTACCTGAGGAGCCGCCCTGGCGGCCCACACTGACCTCAGGTAAGGCCGTCTTTGAGCACTGCTGTCCGCTGCTTCTGCCTTGAGGGGCAAGCCATGGCCGCCGGGAGCCTCAGCAGGAAGCATCACCAGCGTCTACTGATACTTTCAAAATGCAGTTACGATGTCTTGTTCTTGACTGTACCAGACGAACCTTCCGCCCGGCACACGACGCAGCCACGTCTCCTTCCAGAGTGATGCGTCTCCAGCGCCGTCGGTATAGGAACCAGGAAGACGCCCCATCCGGGGAGGAGTGGAAGGCAGGAGTAGCGCATCGCGTTCAGGTTGACTTAAGAGCCGCCTACCGACGGCGGTTGGACCATGTCTGGCACACCCGTGTCTCACACACACACACACCAAACATCCCGCAGGTAAACATCAGTAGAATGAAAAGTACACAGTAGTAAATTACACAACTGGTCAGTATCCATAACCAGACAACACTCCACTCTACCCTTTTCCTCCAACACAGCCACATCATAGTAAGGCAAGACGAAACATACAAATCACACGACTGGTCGTGGACATACGCCAGACTTTGCCTTCCCCGGTTCAGTATAGCAGGGCACAAGACAGTCCGTCCAGAAGGACAACACACGACATATTGTGTCCATGAAAACGACAGTGGAAAATGATTTCTTCCCGGCTAGTCCCGCCTGCCAGGTATAGAGTTGCCACACCAACCTGACCTGTGGCACTACCACACAACAGGTTACCTGGCTCACCTCCCACCCACACCCCTTGACTACCACACCCCTTCATTAGGTACCATACACCTGCCAACCCCCCCTCTCCACCCCACCAGAAACCTGCCAACCTCCGCCATCGCCCACCTCACCCATTCCGACCATCCCACCCCACCGGTCAGTAAAAAGTCCATCTCAGCCTCCCGACCAAACTCAGCCCTACCAACAGCACTCGCCACACACCACACAGTTGCCCCTAACGCTAAACACACTGTCCATCACTGATGCAACACAGCTCTAGCCCAACACACACACTGTATCACAAAAGAGAAGGCTGGCTGGGTGGATTGCTTTATATCTGGACTGCTGGAAAGGATTTGACGCTACAGCATGGGAGGCTGAAGAAGAAGCGACACCAGCGGGCGGGAGTGAGGACGGAGTATTATCCTTGTGGCAGGGAACGACGGAACGTGTCCGAGGAGCTCTCTCAGATTGAGGTGTCAAGTGGAGTGCCGTCGGGCTCTGTCTTAGGACCGTTACCGTTACCCATGTACGTGAATGAGCTGCCAGAGGGTGTGGACTCCTGCCCGAAACCGTCTCTGTAAACCATTGCAAAAAGGTCACGAGGAACTTGAAAAGCGAAGGGGATTGCATCGCTTTACAATGGGTACTATACAGACCACAGAGTTGGTCTGATACATGGGTCATGAAGTTCAGCCTGAGGAGAAGGGAAGTAGGGAGGACGGGGCACGGCGAAAGAGTCTGGAAGTGACGATGTAGTCATCAGGAATGTGTGAGAGGGATCTGGGTATTGACGTCGTCCCCATCCTTTAGCCAGAGTCCCGCATTAGGAGAACAGTGGAGAGTGAAGGAGACAAACTGTCAGCAAATATTAGAATATTACAAGTATACGATTAAGGAGATATTCGGCGAGCTGTTTACATAAGGGCAAAAGTAGATATGATTCTCAGGTTTGGTCTGGGCGCGAAAGAGTACAGAGAACGACAGGAGAAAAAGGTCCAGAGGATAGGATTAAGAGAGCTCAGTTCCAGGGAAGGGCTACAGGCCTTAGCTAAATATCCCCACTATGGAAAAGAAAAAATCAGTGGTGAACGTAATCAAAACCTATATGTTTTTAAATCAGTTTAATGATGCAGAGGTTGAAGTTATGCGAAGGATATAGCGATAGAACAACCAGAGGCCTTAACATGAAATTAAAGAAGAATCTTTTTGGAAGGACAGCTTTGACGGTATAAAAGTTGTGGATGAAGATGCTGCCTTGGGACATAGAAAATGTGGACAATAAATAGAAATGAAAAAAGTCGTACGATAGTTGGCAAGGTTTAAGTGATGTGGGGCGGCACGAGTGTAGCGCTCCCTCCCTCCCTGTACGGTACAGTGTAACGCTCCCTCCCTCCCCATACGGTACAGTGTAGCGCTCCTTCCCTCCCCTTACGGTACAGTGTAGCGCTCTCTCCCTCCCCGTATGGTACTGTGTAGCGCTTCCTCCCTCCTCCTAGGGTGTAGTGTAGCGCTCCCTCCCTCCCCGTACGGTACAATGGGTCATTATAAGCACTATGGCCCACAACTGGCCGAGAGACGGTCCTGGGATTAGCATAGCGGCCCCCGGGGCCTTGCGTATACGTAACCTCTGGACAGCCTTCACGGGGGACCCCACTGGTTATTCTGCCGGCGTCAGCCACGCCTCACGTTGTACGATAGTAGTGCACACGTAAATATCGAATCTGAGTTTCATAGTGATCTTGATTTACAAATGTGTGTGATGTTGCCAAGCGAGAAGGAGGGGAAGAAGCGCTGTCAGGAGAAGCGTCGTTTCTGTTTACGGTTGTGGAAAGCCTTCCTGGATGAGGAGGTCCGTTGACGTGTTTATATGTGGTGCGTGAGTGAGTCGAGCTGGTGGTGGAGCCAAGGCCGGCTCTCGCCATACGGCCGGATGCCTTACATGGACAACATACGGATGAAATATGTCTCCTGTTACAGATATAATGATTGGTGTGTGGGGCAGGAGGGCGGTGGCCACACGGTAGCAACCATAGCTTGGTGCACAGCCAGGGGTACCGACCGCGACAAGGCTACCCCGCGACGCTCAACCTTAACCTGCCTCCAAACATGGCCTATCTCTCCTGGTCCTCACAAAAACCATGACACAGAATGTCTGTAAGAGAAATTGATGACGTTGAGGGCCTTCACCTCATGAAGAACTTTGCTGATGGTCGTGGAAGCGTGGCAGGTGCTTTAGTTTAGCTGATGGTTCTGGAAGCATGGCAGTTGCTTTAGTTCATCTGATGGTCCTGGAAGCGTGGCAGTTGCTTTAGTTTAGCTGATAGTCCTGGAAGAGTGGCAGGTGGATTAGTTTAGCTGATGGTCCTGGAAGCATGGCAGATACTTTAGTTTAGCTGATGGTTCTGGAAGCGTGGCAGGTGCTTTAGTTTAGCTGATGGTTCTGGAAGCATGGCAGGTGCTTTACTTTTGCTGATGCTCCTAGAAGCGTGGCAGGTGCTTTAGTTTAGCTGATGGTCCTGGAAGCGTGGCAGGTGCTTTAGTTTAGCTGATGGTTCTGGAAGCATGGCAGGTGCTTTAGTTTAGCTGATGGTTCTGGAAGCATGGCAGGTGCTTTAGTTTAGCTGATGGTCCTGGAAGCGTGGCAGGTGCTTTAGTTTAGCTGATGGTCCTGGAAGCATGGCAGGTGCTTTAGTTTAGCTGATGGTCCTGGAAGCGTGGCAGGTGCTTTAGTTTAGTTGAAGGTCCTGGAAGGGTGGCAGGTGCTTTAGTTTAGCTGATGGTCCTGGAAGCATGGCAGTTGCTTTAGTTTAAAAATGAAAGGCTGGGTGGGTGGATGTAGGATGTGGCAGCCTCCACTAGTGTTACGGTTCATGCTTAGGTCTTGACGAGAGAAGTGCAGGGAATAGATAATAACTGGTGTTCCCAGTGGAGTCTGTGTTCTGGCTCCTCTGGCATCAGTGTGTTGGTTCCGGTATTATCAGGATCTGGTTCTGATGGCATTAGTGTTCTAGTTCCAGTATTATCAAGGATCTGGTTCCAGTGGCATCAGTGTTCTGGTTCCAGTATTATCAAGGTTCTTGTTCTGGTGGCATCGGCGTTCCGATTTCACTGGTATCATTGTTCTCATTCCAGTAGTATCAGTGTTCTGGTTCCATTAGTTTCAGTGCTCGTTCCATTAGTGTCAGTGTTCTGGTTTCATTAGTGTCAGTGTTCTGGTTCCAGTAGTATCAATGTTCTGGTTCCATTAGTGTCAGTGTTCTGGTTTTATTAGTATCAGTAGTCTGGTTCCAGTAGCGTCAGTGTTCTTGTTCCAGTAGTGTCAGTGTTCTGGTTCCGTTAGTGTCAGTGCTCTGGTTCCAGTAGTGTCAGTGTTCCGGTTCCAGTAGTGTAAGTGTTCTGGTTCCAGTAGTGTCAGTGTTCTGGTTCCAGTAGTGTCAGTGTTTTGGTTCCAGTAGTGTCACTTTTCTGGTTACATTAGTGTCATTGTTCTGGTTCTAGTAGTATCAGTGTTCTGGTTCCAGTAGTATTAGTGTTCTCGTTCCAGTAGTGTCAGTGTTCTCTTTCCAGTAGTGTCAGTGTTTTGGTTCCAGTAGTGTCAGTGTTTTGGTTCCATTCATGTCAGTTTTCTGGTACCAGTAGTGTCAGAGTTCTTTTTCCATTTGTGTCAGTATTCTGGTTCCAGTAGTGTCATTGTTCTGGTTCTAGTAGTGTCATTGTTCTGGTTCCATTAGTTTCAGTGTTCTCGTTCCATTAGTGTCAGTGTTCTCGTTCCATTTATGTCAGTGCTCTTGTTCCAGTAGTATCAGTGTTCTGGTTCCAGTAGTGTCAGTGTTCTGCCTTCGGTAGTGTCAGTGTTCTGGTTCCAGTAATGTCAGTGTTCTGGTTCCAGTAATGTCAGTGTTCTGGTTCCAGTAGTGTCAGTGTTCTGGTTCCAGTAGTGTTAGTGTTCTGGTTCCAGTAGTGTCAGTTTTCTGGTTCCAGTTGTGTCATTTTCCTGGTTCCAGTAGTGTCATTGCTCTGGTTTCAGTAGTATCTTTGTTCTAGTTCCAGTAGTGTCAGTGTTCTTGTTCCAATGGTGTCAGTGTTGTAGTTCTAGTAATGTCATTGATCTGGTTCCAGTAGTGTCAGTGTTCTGGTTCCAGTGGTATCAGTGTTCTTGTTCCAGTAGTTTCAGTGTTCTCGATCCATTAGTATCAGTGTTCTTGTTCCATTAGTGTCAGTGCTCTGGTTCCAGTAGTGTCAGTGTTCTGGTTTCAGAAGTGTCAGTGTTCTGGTTCCATTAGTGTTATATTTCTGGTTCCAGTTGTGTTAGTGGTGTGGTTTCGGTAGTGTCAGTGTTGTGGTTCCAGTAGTGTCAATGTTCTGGTTCTAGTAGCGTCAGTGCTCTGCTTCCAGTAGTGTCAGTGTTATGGTTCCAGTACTGTCAGTGTTCTGTTTACATTAGTTTCAGTGTTCTCTTTCCATTAGTGTTATTATTCTCGTTCCATTAATGTCAGTGCTCTGCTTCCAGTAGTGTCAGCGTTCTGGTTCCGGTAGTGTCAGTGTTCTAGCTTTAGTAGTATCACGGTTCTGGTTCCAGTAGTTTCCGTGTTCTGCTTCTAGTAGTGTCAGTGTTCTGGTTCCTGTAATATTATTGTTCTGCTTCCAGTAGCATCTGTGTTTTGATTCCAGTAGTGTTAGTGTTCTGGTTCCAGTAGTGTCAGTGTTGTAGTTCTAGTAGTGTCAGTGTTTTGTTTCCAGTAGTGCCAGTGTTCTGGTTCCATTAGTGTCAGTGTTCTGGTTGCAATAGTTTCAGTGTTCTAGTTTCAGTAGTATTTGTTCTGGTTCCAATAGTGTCACGTGTTCTGATTCCAGTAGTGTCAGTGTTCTAGTTTCAGTAGTATCACTGTTCTGGTTCCAGTAGCGTCAAAGTTTTATGGTTCCAGTAGTGTTAGTGTTCCGGTTCCAGTAGTGTCAATTTTCTAGTTTCTGTAGAATCAGTGTTCTTGTTCCGGTAGTGTAAGTGTTCTGTTTCCAGTAGTGTCATTGTTCTAGTTTCAGCAGTATTAGTGTTCTGGTTCCAGTAGTTTCAATGTCTAGTTCCAGTAGTGTTATTGTTCTGTTTCCAGGAGTGTCAGTGTTCTGGGTCCAGTAGTATCACTGTTCTGGTTTCAGTTGTTTCATTGATCTGGTTCCAGAAGTATCAGTATTCTGGTTCCAGTAGTATCAGTGTTCTGGCTCCAGTAGTGTTAGTGTTTTGGTTCCAGTAGTGTCAATGTTTTGGTTCCAGTAGTGTTGGTGTTTTGGTTGCAGTAGTATCAGTGTTCTGGTTCTAGTAGTACTAGTGTTCTGGTTCCAGTAGTGTCAGTGATCAGGTTCCAGTAGTATCATTGTTCTTGTTCTAGTAGTGTCGGTGTTCTGGTTCCAGTAGTATCAGGGTTTTGGTTCCAGTAGTATCAGTGTTCTGGTTCTAGTAGTGTCACTTCTGGTTCCAGTTGTATCAGAGCCCTAGTTTCATTAGTATTAGTTTTTTTGGTTCCAGTATTGTCAGTGTTCTGGTTCCATTTGTGGCAGTGTTCTGGTCCCAGTAATATCAGTGTTCTGGATCCCCTAGTGACAGTGTTCAGGTTTCAGCAGTGTCAGTTTTCTCGTTACGGTAGTGTCTGTGTTCTGGTTCCAGTAATATCAGTGTTCTGGTTCCAGTTGTATCAGTGTTCTTGTTCCAGTAGTGTCACTGTTCTAGTTCCAGTAGTATCAGTGTTCTGGTTCCAGTATTAATGTTCTGGTTCTAGTGGCATCGGCGTTCCGATTCCATTGGCATTATTATTCTCATCCCAGTAGTTTCAGTGTTCTCGTTCTATTAGTTTCAGTGTTCTCGTTCCATTAGTGTCAGTGCTCTGGTTCCATTTGTGTCAGTGTTCTTGTTCCAGTAGTATCAGTGTTCTGGTTCCTTTAGTGTCATTGTCTGGTTCCAATACTATCAGTATTTTGGTTTCAGTAATGTCAGTGTTCTTGTTCCAGTTGTGTCAGAGTTCTGGTTCCATTGGTTTCAGTGCTCTGGTTCCAGTAGTGCCAGTGTTCTGGTTCCAGTAGTGTCAGTGTTCTGGTTCCATTAGTGTCAGTGTTCTTGTTCCAGTTGTTTCAGTGTTCTGGTTCCAGTAGTATCAGTGTTCTGTTTTCAGTAGTGTCAGTGTTCTGGTCCCAGTAGTGTCAGTGTTGCGGTTTCAGTAGTATCATTGTTCTGGTTCCAGTAGTATTAGTGTTCTGGTTCCAGTAGTGTCACTGTTCTGGTTCCAATAGTGTCAGTGTTCTGGTACCAGTAGTCTCAGTGTTCTGGTTCCAGTAGTATATGTGTTCTGGTTCCAGTAGTGTTACTGTTCTGGTTCCAGTAGTATCAGTGTTCTGGTGTCAGAAGTTTCATTGTTCTGGTTCCAGTAGTGTCAGTGTTCTGGTTCCAGTAGAGTCAGTGTTCTGGTCCAAGTAGTATCTGTGTTGTGGTTTCAGTAGTATCATTGTTCTGGTTCCAGTAGTATTAGTGTTCTGGTTCCAATAGTGTCACTGTTCTGGTTCCAGTAGTGTCAGTGTTCTGGTACCAGTAGTATCAGTGTTCTGGTTCCAGTAGTATTAGTGTTCTGGTTCCAGTAGTGTTACTGTTCTGGTTCCAGTAGTATCAGTGTTCTGGTGTCAGTAGTTTCATTGTTCTGGTTCCAGTAGTGTCAGTGTTCCGGTTCCAGCAGTGTCAGTGTTCTAGTTAAGGTAGTGTCAGTGTTCTGGTTCCAGTAGTAAAAGTGTTCTGATTCCAGTTGTATCAGTGTTCTGGTTCCAGTAGTGTCCCTGTTCTGGTTCAAGTAGTGTCACTTTTCTGGTTCAGTAGTATCAGTTCTGTTTCCAGTAGTGTCAGTGTTCTGGTTCTAGTACTATCAGTGTTCTTATTCCAGTAGTGTCAGTGTTCTGGTTCCAATAGTATGAGTATTCTGGTTCCATTAGAGTCAGTGTTCTGGTCCAAGTAGTATCAGTGTGCTGGATTTCTTAGTGTCAGTGTTCCGATTCCAGCAGTGTCAGTGTTCTGGTTAAGGTAGTGTCAGTGTTCTGGTTCCAGTAGTAACAGTGTTCTGGTTCCAGTAGTATCAGTGTTCTGTTACAGTAGTGTCCCTGCTCTGGTTTCAGTAATGTCACTGTTCTGGTTCCAGTAGTATCAGTGTTCTGTTTCCAGTAGTGTCAGTGTTTTGATTCCAGTAGTATCAGTGTTCTGATTCCAGTAGTGTCAGTGCTCTGGTTCCAGTAGTATCAGTGTTCTGGTTCCAATAGTGTTACTGTTATGATTTCATTAGTATCAGTGTTTGGGTTTCAGTTGTGTCAGTATTCTGGTCCCAGTAGTGTCAGTGTTCTAGTTCTAGTAGTGTCTGTGTTCTGGTTCCAGTGGTGTCAGTGTTCTGGTTCCAGTATTATCAGTGTTCTGGTTCCAGTAGTGTCACTTCTGGTTCCATTAGTATCAGTGTTCCTGTTCCAGTAGTGTCAGTGTTCTGGTTCCAGTAGTGTCAGTGTCCTGGTTCCAGTAGTGTCAGTGTTCTGGTTCCAGTAGTGTCAGTGTCCTGGTTCCAGTTGTGACACTGTACTTGTTCCAGAAGTGTCAATGTTCTGGTGTCAGTAATTTCACTTTTCTGGTTCCAGTAGTGTCAGTGTTCTGGTTCCAGTAGTATCAGTGTTCTAGTTCCAGTAGTGTCACTTTTTTTTGTTTCCAGTAGTATCAGTGTTCTTATTCCAGTAGTGTCAGTGTTCTGGTTCCAGTAGTATCAGTTTTCTGGTTCCTGTAGTGTCAGTGTTCTGGTTCCAGTAGTGTCAGTTTTCTAGTTTCTGCAGTATCACTGTCCTGGTTCCAGTAGTGTCAATGTTCTGGTTCCAGTAGTGTCAGTGTTCTAGTTTCAGTACTATCACTGTTCTGGTTCCAGTAGTGTCAGTGTTCTGGTTCTAGTAGTGTCATCTTTCTGGTTCCAGTATTGTCAGTGTTCTGGTTCCAGTAGTGTTAGTGTTTTTGTTCCAGTAGTGTCAGCGTTGTTCTAGTAGTGTCAGTGTTCTGGTTCCAGTAGTGCCAGTGTTCTGGTTCCAGTAGTGTTACTGTTCTGGTTCCAGTAGTGTCAATGTTCTAATTTCAGTAGTATTACTGTTTTTGTTCCAGTATTGTCAGTGTTCTTGTTCCAGTAGTGTCAGTGTTCTAGTTTTAGTAGTATCACTGTTCTGGTTCCAGTAGTATCAGTTTTCTGGTTCCAGCAGAGTCAGTGTTCTGGTTACAGAAGTATCAGAGTTCTGGTTCCTGTAGTGCCAGTGTTCTGGTTTCAGTAGTGTCAGTGTTCTGGTTCCAGTAGTGTCAGTGTTCTTGTTCCAGTAGTATCAGTGTTCTGGCTCCATTAGTGTCAGTGTTCTAGTTCCAGTAGTGTCATTTTTCTGGTTGCAGTAGTGTTAGTGTTCTGGTTCCAGTAGTATCAGTGTTCTGGTTCCAGTAGTATCAGAGTTCTGATTTCAGTTGTGTCAGTGTTCTTGTTCCAATAGTGTCAGTGTTCTGGTTCCAGTAGTGTCAGTGTTCTGGTTCCAGTAGTGTCAGTGTTCTGGTTCCAGTAATGTCAGTGCGCTGGTTCTGGTAGTGTCAGTATTCTGGTATATCTATCATAAATAATCACTTCGCGTGGCCGTATTACTTGGGCCCTTGGAGGGTGAGATACGGTGGGTGTAGTGGAAATATACACCCCTGGAGTTGAGTTACCCAGTATTTGTTGTTCTCATTTGGTGAATATATGCTTGTTTGCCGTACTGTAAACATTCACTAGTTCCATACATTTTAGCAAACATAACAGTTAAAACAAAATGTTCCTTTCTATCGGCAACGGGTGTTTGTTGACTAAACGATTAATAAGGGATGTTGCCCTCTACATACACAGCCACATTAATGAGGGATGTTGGCCTCTACATGTATAGCCACAGGTAAGAGAGCCGCCAATTCGTGTGTAGTTATGGCGATGAGTGGTCCACTCGTAAGTCCATTCACCTCTGGCGCTGGAGTGTCAAGATCCCATCCACTTCATGGTATGGCGCCTCCCTCTCTTGGGGATGGTGTACTTAATCCACACGAACATCATCTCCCTCACCTTGTGCATGATACTTCCACATCCGGCTGCACCCACCAACTTCAACTTGGACCCCCAAATTCCAGGGCTGCAGCACTTTTCATCAGATATCTTGTCCAGAATGTATTCCAGCTCCTCCCAGTCGCTCATCAGCTCTGGCAAGAGACCTTTCCTCTGAGGCTTGTCTGTACAGCCATACCAAATCCTTCACGTGGAATTACCGAGAGAAGATTTAAATGCATACTGTCTCGTCATTAATCTCTTTAGAAACCATTAATCCTTACATTACTAGTGATTTATTTCCTCCAACCATTCCTGCAGCTTCCTTATGGACTCTGGTGTACCTTTCGGCAGTGCTTCCCCATGAGATGACAGCCACAGCTCGGGGCCGACCATCATGTTGGCTAGTGTGTAGCCCGCAGATTCCCGCCTGGCTGACAGGCATGGCGTTCGTAAGTGTGGTAACTTAGGTCCCACTCGAACTCTCCTGTACACAAGTTGGCTTGCCTGTCTCGTGGTTCATTTGAAGCCGTCCACCATGCTGTCAGATAAGGGCCTTGGAATGATTAGTGTGGTTCTTCCAATACTCAACAGTCGGCAGGAGTCTTGGAAGACTGCAGACCGGAAGTTCCTACCCTTTTTCCAGAGTGACTCATTCCACATATATAACAAAGCAGAGAACTGGTGCACCAGTACCCATTTTACCGTCCTGTCATCTTGGTCCTGGATGGCATAGGCATCCTGCCAGTTGTTGAAGCAATCCATTCCTACCTGTGTACCCGGCGCTGGTGACTGGCAGTGGTTCTGTGTGTCCACGTCAACTGTGTCTGGTTTAACAGAGCTGCAGAGTAACCCGGGCCTGTCTGTCTGGTCCCTTCATGGCACACGTGTCACATGAAGAGAGCCGCTCTCCTACCTTCGTTATACTTGCCACTCCAGAAGCAGATGGCCTCAGAGAGGATCGTTGTGTACCGTCCTCGATATGGCATACCACATGTCCTGTGGCACGGTATTTCTCCGTGACACCATCAGCCGTCTCCCACCGGTACTGTGCCAATTCCTCCAACAGCGCACTGTAGTTCGTGATAAGATTAAGGGACGCTGCTTTTTCTTGGGCAAGCTTCACAAATAGGTAAGATGCAGGTCTTATGCACCAGACGACAGGACCTTGGAATACGCAGTATGAGAGCATAACCAGACGGCTTAAGAACGCCACCCAACCGAGAGACAGCAGTAGGCTGATAGCTTGACTACATCTATAACGGCTCCATTCGTCAGTCCGGCCACACTCAGTTAGCTGCACGCTGCCTGGTCTGATATTACAAGCACCGCAGGAGGAGAGACGTCCCCTTGCATACGTGCTGCCAGGCCAATTCTCAGGGTACTAATGCCATAGCGGAAACCAGAAGACTGCAGGAGGCAGTTCAAGACATACGACTAATCATTCAGTACTGGAAAGTACTGAGTGTGGCCGGACTGACGAATGGAGCCGTTATAGATGTAGTCAAGCTATCAGCCTACTGCTGTCACTCGGTTGGGTGGCGTTCTTAAGCCGTCTGGTTTTGCTCTCATATTGCGTGTTCCAAGGTCCTGCCGTCTGGTGCAGAAGACCTGCATCTTACCTATTTGAAGTGATTCCTTGTTTTCCGCAGTCACAGTGGCCTTACCCGCCACGTGCTCTGGAACCCAGATTGATTCTTCTTGCCCCCTGATTTTGAAGACAGCAGCTGCTTTTTACAGATAGTGCAGTATGTTGCAGGGAGTTCCCTCCTCCAGGTCCTGAATGTCGTGTGTCTTACTTGTCATCTTGGACGTGGTCTTCTAACCTTGGCAGGACAGCTGGTGAACTGGGACTCCGGCATATTTTCCAGTGTTTCCTGTAGGTCCGGTGGCGAGGTCAGATACGTCCTTAGTGTCATCCAATCCAGATCATATGCAAGTCTCAGCAGATCCTCTCCTTTTGAGCTGACCATGGTTTTGAACTTGGCCCACAGGACCTCGTAATGGGATGTGCCTTATCATCTCTGAAGTGTGTCATGCAAGGTCTTGAAGAAATTCTCCTTCTCTTTACACATGATCTTCCAAGATCTCAGGTGCTGACCCCTCCAAACTTGTTCCAACCATTCGCCCTTGCCAGCCGCTCGAAATGAGCGAAACACGCATCCCGCGAAGCTTACCCACCGAACTCCTTGGGCTTTTTGCGTATAAAGTCCAAACATCTCCACGTATGGTTGTCTCTTAGCGTAAATTCAGTTGCTCCCTCCCACATCACTGGTGACTAGGTGTTCCTTGTACATGATGTCCCGAAAATGTCCGATCCCAGGCTGGTCCCACGTATCCCACCGGCTTCAATCCTGGATTCTGTCCAGGTCGATGCACTCCATAGCTGCCCTTACACATGCTGCCAAACCTGTTGCGTCTCCATTACTCTTTCTCGCTGAACTGCTGTGTGTTCTGGTCCACTGGTTCCCCCTGCTGATTCAGCCGTTGCTTGTGTTGTTTTCTTATCTTTCTGATCCATCAACTCCCATTGCTGCCCGAGCAACCGTTACAGCTCCTACGTCAGCTTCCACCTGCTGCCTTGCCTAGTCCTGCACGTGTACTTTCTCCCCGGTTAGTGCTGATTGATGACCGATGCTCTCAACCTTCTTGATCGCCTTTGTCTTCAGCTGATGATGGTGTTGCTGTATCGCTTATGACACAACGTTTGTTGTTGCTGTTGTCTGGTCGTTTTCTGATGTCTCAATATCGTCATCACCTCTGCCAGGGTCAGCCTAAGCCTGGAGCTTCCCCCGCCATCTAGTGCTGGCTCCTGGTACTTTCCCTTGATGTTCCCATTCCTTAGTTTACAGTAATTTCATTCCGAGCATCAATCGTTACCTTTTCTCTTTTGGGGCTGTAGATCCTTCCTCTAAAGAATAAGTGTGTAAGTTGATGTGAACAGTCCAGTGATGACTCGTACACCGGCCTTAACACCGAGATGTATTAAAGTGGGGACAATAGGTTATGTACAGTTAGTTCAGCAGGAACGTCCTTCACTGACTTTTCCTAACCCTAACACTGCCATACATTGTTCATCTAAGGCCACTAAGTACCTACTAGTGTCTGATACACGCATTATGATAACTCATTGAACTATGACATACTCCAGTGACTAGTGCTAACCCTCACATACCTTGCCTTGCGAGAAAAGTCTAGAAGCTGAAGAAATGATAAAGTAATCATTCCCTCTTGTTTATTGATTGAGAACAAAATGACGGCGATAGCTACACGAATGCTCTTACTCCGTAGGCAGGCGATAATCGACATCCCAGTAACACAATAATTGTTATCCTGGCTGCAACACTGACAGCTTACGTCCACTTAGTGATGGACAACACATCAATTTGGGACAACACATCAATTTGTGATACAACATCAGGGCAGGGAAAACACACCAGGCAGTTATACAGCACCTGGTCGGGGAGAAAGAACACAGCAGTTTGTGATACAACACCTGACTTGTAAGAACACACCAGGCAGGGCTGTGTAACACCTGACCCGGGAGAATAAACTGATAGTGTTGCAACACCTGGCCATAGAACACCAGACCAGGGAGAATACCCATCCCAAAGAAGGGTGACCGTTCTGACCCCTCTAACTGTCGTCCAGTTGCTTTGACATCTACCATTTCCAAAGTCTTTGAATCCCTTCTCAACTGCCATATCCTTAAACACCTCGAAAATCACAATCTTCTCTCTGATCACCAGTATGGCTTCCGTAAGGCGAGATCCATTGGTGATAGTTTTTTCTGTCTCACTACGTAATGTCTGGTCATCTGTCCTGAAAGGTTTTGGAGAGTCGAGTATAGTTGCCTTTAACCCTTTAACATATCTAAGACTTTGACTGGGTGTGGCATCGGGGTCTTATCTCTTAAGCTCCCCTCTCATGGCTTCTCTCCCTCATTTTGCTCCTTCATATCTAGCTTCCTCTCCGGCCAGTCTACCTTTGTGGTTGTTGATGGATCAGTCTTACCCCTTTCCTCCATCAACAGCTGTCCCTGAAGGTTCTGGCCTGTCCCCTACACTTTTTCTCCTTTTTTTTTTTTCAACGATTTCCTCTCCACAAATATCCAATGCACTCAATACGCTGACGACTCAACACTGCATTCACCTACATCCTTCAATTTTGCTCCCTATTCTCTCACTCAATTTGCATCTCGTCATGACACAGCTTCCTCATTTAGCTCAGACTTAGACAGGATATCTCAGTGGGGTACACAGAATCTAGTTGAGTTTGATACCTCCAAGACCCAGTTTCTACCCATCTCTCTACTGAAGACTCCTCACAACTCTCGTCTCTCCTTTGACGGTTTTGTAATTCCACCTCTTGCCTCGATGAACGTACTTGGCATTACTGTAACATCCACTCTGTCTTCGAAACCTCACATTACAGGAATAGCTAAGTCTGCTTCTAAGAAACTGGGTGTCCTGTTTAGAAGTCGAAACTCCTGAAAAGTTGCTCCGTTTATACAAGGAATTGATTTGTCCTTGTATGGAGTACTGCTCTCACATTTGGGGTGGTTTTAGCACCGCAGCCTTACTTGACAGAGTTGAGTCGAAAGCGATCGGCCTTTCAAACTCTCCTAGGCTAACTTCCAAACTTGACCCCCTTGCCCTACGCCGCAAAGTTGGTTCACTCTCCCTCTTCTGTAGGAATTACTTTGGTTTTTGCTCCCAAGTGCTGGCTGCTTGTATGTTCCCACCGCTAGCTAGACCACGCAATACTCGGCAAGCTGCTGCGTCACATGATTACTGTGTGGCCATCAGCAACTCAAGGGTGGGCCTTTTTGATACCTGCTTCTTTCCCTACACATCGAAACTTTGGAACTCTCTGCCTTCTCATGTCTTTCCCAATAATTATGACCTGGCTCATTTCAAAAGAGGTTTTTCACTTTCTCAAAAATTGGTAAATACTTTCCCTTGTCTTTTCTTTTTCCTTTTCATAATTCTTTCTATATTAAGTAAGGCCCGGCATTGGTGTGGACTTTTGACCGTGACTGGAGCCTTCAACTTTAAAGAAAAGGTGATGTCACAACACCGGGCCGAAGAGAACATACCAACTGGTGATATATCTGGGCTGGGAGAATACACCAGACAGGCACAACACCTGGGCAAGGAGAAAAATCCAGGTTGCTAATGCTTGGCTGAGGGAAACACACCAGGAAGTGATACGACACGACCAGGAAGAATACATAGGCAGATACAAAACTCCTGGCCCAGGAGAACACACCATAGAATGTCATACCTAGTCAGGGAGAACACAGCTGGCCGTAATACATATGTTGAGGGAGAACACAATAGGCATTCACTAAACTTAGCCAGGAAGAACACACAAGGCTGTGATATACCTGTTCATGAAGAAAACCAGACAGTGGCAACACCTGGCCAGGAAGAACACAAAAAGTAGTGTCACGTTTGTCCAGGTAGAATACACCAGGCAGTGATGCAACACATGGCCGGAGAGAAAACAATTAGGTAGGTGTATTAAATGTGATGGACAAGACAACAGGCAGTCACAAAGCTTTGCCAGAGGTCTTGTCAGGTAGTTTTAACACCTGGTTAGGGAGAATAAACTAAGCTTTAATAAGACACATTGCCAGAGAGAACGCACTAGGTAGTGGTACAGCTTGGTCAGGAAGAGCTCAACGTTTAGTGATACAACACTTGTCCAATAATAACACGCTCAACAGTTATGCGTTACCAAGCCAGGGAGAACACGCCAGGTATTGTTCCAGCACGGCCAGGGAGAATGCACCAAGCTGCGACATAAAACCTGGAATGTCAGATCACACCAGTGATACAACACCTGGTCACGTGGAACACACCAGTGATACACATGGCCATAGAGAACACACCAGGTAGTGATACACCTGGCCATAGAGAACACCAGGCAGTGATACACTTGGACATAGAGAACACACCAGGCAATGATACACCTGGCCATGGAAGGCACATTAGGCACTGATACACCTGGCCATGGAGAACACTAGGCAGTGATATATCTGGCCATGGAGAACACACCAGACAGTGATACACCTGGCCTTGGAGAACACACCAGACAGTGATACACCTGGCCATAGAGAACACCAGGCAGTAATACACTTGGACATAGAGAACACACCAGGCAATGATACACCTAAACATGGAAGACACATTAGGCAGTGATACACCTGGCCATGGAAGACACATTAGGCAGTGATACACCTGGCCATGGAGAACACCTGGCAGTGATATATCTGGCTCTGGAGAACACACCAGACAGTGATACACCTGGCCTTGGAGAACACACCAGGCAGTGATACACCTGGCCATAGATAACACCAGGCAGTGATACACTTGGACATAGAGAACACACTAGGCAATGATACACCTGGCCACGGAAGACACACTAGGCAGTGATACACCTGGCCATGGAGAACACTAGGCAGTGCTACATCTGTCCATGGAAAACACACTAGGCAGTGATGCACCTGGCCATAGAGAACACCAGGTAGTGATGCACTCGGACATAGAGAACACACCTGGCCATGGAGAACACCAGGCAGTGATATATCTCGCCATGGAGAACACCAGGCAGTGATATATCTGGCTATGGAGAACACCAGGCAGAGATATATCTGGCTATGGAGAACACACCAGACAGTAATACACCAGGCCTTAGAGAACACACCAGGCAGTGATACACCTGACCATAGAGAACACCAGGCATTGATACACTTGGACATAGAGAACACACCAGGCAATGATACAACTAGCCACGGAAGACAAATTAGGCAGTGATACACCTGGCCATGGAGAACACCAGGCAGTGCTACATCTGGCCTTGGAAAACACACTAGACAGTGATACACCTGGCCATAGAGAACACCAGGCAGTGATACATTTGGACATAGAGAACACACCAGGCAATGATACACCTGGCCATGGAAAACACACTAGGCAGTGATACACCTGGCCATGGAGAACACCAGGCAGTGGTATATCTGGCAATGGAGAACACCAAGCAGTGATACACATGGCCATGGAGAACACCAGTCGTGCTACATCTGGCCATGGAGAACACCAAGCAATGATACACCTGGCCATAGAGAACACCAGGCAATGATACACCTGGCCATAGAGAACACCAGGCAGTGATACACCTGGCCATAGAAAACTGCAGGCAGATACACCTGGCCATGGAGAACACACCAGACTGATATACCTGGCCATGGAGAATACCAGGCAGTGATACACCAAGCCATAGAAAACACCAGGCAGATACACCTGGCCATAAAGAACACCAGACAGTGATACACCTGGCCATGGAGAAGCAGCAGGCAGATACACCTGGCCATAGCGAACACAGCAGGCAGTGATACACCTGGCCATTGAGAACACAGCAGGCAGTGATACACCTGGCCATGGATTACACAGCAGGCAGTGATACACCAAGATATGGAGAACACAGCAGGCAGTGATACACTTGGATATGGAGAACACACCAGGCAGTGATACACCTGGCCATAGAGAACACAGCAGGCAATGATACACCATTTCATGGAGAACACAGCAGGCAGTGATACACATGGCCATGGAGAACACACCAAGCAGCGATAAACCTGGCCATGGAGAACAGTCCAGGCAATGATACACCTGGCCATGGAGAACACAGCAGGCAGTGATACAACTGGCCATGGAGAACACACCAGGCAGATAACACCTGTCGGGAAAGCACACCTGTTATCAGCACCGGGTCAGGGAAACACACGTGGTGTCAACACCTGGACAGAAGGAACGCTTGCTGGTAATACAAGACCTGGCCTGGAAGTGCACACCAGGGAGTGATGAAACACCATGTCAGGGAGAACAGAGTAGGAATTGAAATAATGCCAGGCGTGGGAGAACACACCAAGCTGAGGAGAGCACACCGGACAGAGATACAACACTTAGGGAAAACACCACGCAAATACAGGACATAGCCACGGAGAACACGACAGGTAACTATACAAAAAAATGACTTGGAGAATACACCACGGTTATACAACACCTGGCCAAGGGAACACACTAAGCACTGATACAGTAACGTTTGCCCAGGGAGAACAGACTGGGCATTAAAACCTGGCTAGAAAGAACACAAAGCGTTCACCTGAACAAGGGAGAACACACCTGGCTGTGGTAATATTTTCGGAACACCTGCAGTATCACAAATAACTAGGGAATACACCAGGTAGTGTCATACCTGATCAGGGAGAACACAGCAATTAGTGTCACAAAATTTGGAAAGGGAGAATATGCCAGATGATAGAAAACCAGGTCAAGAAAAACACACGAGAACGATACACCCAACAAGGAACAACATAGTCCATAATACTACACATAGCTGGGAAGATGACATTAGTCAACGACACGTCTGACTAGGGAGAACACACCAAGGAGTGTCACTTCAGGGTAGGGAGAACACACCAGGGAGTGTCTTCGGGGCAGGGAGAACACACCGGTTAGTGTCACCAGAGCAGAGAGAACACACCAAGGAGCGTCACTTCAGGGCAGGGAGAACACACCATGGAGTGTCGCGTCAGTGCAGGGAGAACACACCAGGAAGTGATATAGAAAGCGAAAATTCACGAGGTAGTTTCACAACCCAATGAGGGAAAGCACACAAGGTGGTGATACAACTTTCTAGGGCGAAAACATCCGGCAATAATGCACATGACTAAGGAAAACAGGCCAGGCAATAATGTAACACCAGCACAGGAAAACCGCACCAGTCAGTAATGCACGTGGTCAGGGAGAACACACTCATAATACAATTTAGCCATACAGAACACCACGCAATGTAAGTACCTGGCCAGGGAGAACACACTAGGCATTAATACAATACTGGTCAGGGAAAATACGTAAGACATCGTAGAACATGGCTGGAGAGAAGACACGTTTCAGCATATGGCCAGGAACATACAAGGTAGTCACAACACTTGGTCAAAGAGAACACATCAGTTAGTGTCACCATCTGACTAGAAAAAATACAACAGATAATAATACAATACTTTAGTAGGGAGAGAACACCAGTCAGTATTACATCTGGTCTGGGAGAACACACTAAGAAGTCAGAACACCAGGCAGTGACACCACTTAACTATTTGTCACAGTACTTGGCTAGGGAGAGCACATAATGATTAGCCTGATCAGAGAGAAAGCATAATAATGCGCCCGAACAGGGAGAAAACCTGGCAGGGAGGACAAAAGTAGTGCCAAATCACTTGACCAAAAACACAGCAGTCAGTGAAACAGTACCTGGTCAGGGAGAACACACCAGGCAGCAACAAATCTAGCCAGGGAGAGCACACCAGGCAGTGATACAACACCAGGCCTAAAAAACAAAAACACTAAGCAGCGATGCAGTACCTGAACAGGGGAAAACACACCAGTTAATGTCTAAACACCTAGTTGAAAGAACACACCAGGCAATGGTATAGCACCTAGCCAGGGGGAACACATTAGGTAGTGTCACAAAACTGGTCAGGGAGAACATGCTCGGTAGTGTCACAACACCTGGTCAGGGAGAACATATTAGGTTGTGTTACAAACACCTGGCTAGGGAGTACGCATTAGGCAGTGTCACAACGCTTAACCAGGGAGAACACATTAGGAAGTGTCACAACGCCTGGCCTGGGAGAATACATAAGACAGTGTCACAACACCTAACCAGGGAGAACATAGTAGGTAGTGTCACAACACGTGGCTAGAGAGAACATATTTGGTAGTGTCACAACACCTGGCCTGGGAGAACACACCAGAAAATGTCACATAGGGAAAATACACTAGGTAGTCTCAAATCTGGTTAGGGAGAACATACCATGTAGTGTCACATCTGGCTTGAGAAAACACGCTAGGTAGTGTCACAACACTTGGCCTGGGAGAACACACTACGTAATGACACAGCATCTGGTATGGGAGAACACACCAGTTAGTGTCAGAACACCGGGGTAGGAAGAACAATGTAGGCCAGGGAGACCACACTAGATAGTGTAACACCTGTTATGGGAAAACACACTAGGTAGTGTCACAACACCTTTACAAGGAGAGAACTCTAGTAGTGTCACAACACCTGCCCAGGGAGAAAACACCAGATGATGTCAATAGCTGGCTAGAGAAACCACACTAGGTAGTGTCGCAATTCTTGGCCAGGGAGAGCACCCAGGGTATTGTCACAACACCTGGACGTGGAGAACACAGTAGGTAGTGTCGTTACACTTGCCCAGGGAGAACACACAAGAGAGGGTCACAACACCTACCCAGGGAGTGCACAACACCTGCCCAGGGAGTACATTGTAGGAGTGCACAACACCTGCCCAGGGAGTACATTGTAGGCAGTGTCAAATCACCTGCTCAGTATGCGCACACTATAACACTAGGCCAGGCAGAACACACTAGTGTTACAACACCTGGCCAGGAAGAAAATTACTAGGTAGTGTCACAAATTCTGGCCAGGGAGAACATTGTAGGCAGTATCTCAACACTTGGCCAAAAAGAACATCATTAGGTAGTGTCACAACACCTGGCTAAAGAGAACATACTAGGAGTGTCACAACACCGGGCCAGACAGAACAAACTAGGTAGTGTCACAACACCCGCCCTGGGAGAACACAGTAGGTAGTGTCACAACACCTGGTCTGGGAGGACATACTAGGCAGTGTCACAACACTTGGCAAGGGAGAGCAAACTAGGTACTATCACAAGACCTGGCTAGGGAGAACATACTAGTAGTGTCACAACACCTGCCCTGAGAGAACACAGTAGGTAGTGTCACAACACCCGTCTTGGGAGAACACAGTAGATAGTATCACAACACCTGCCTTGTGAGAACAGTAGGTAGTGTCACAACGCCTGCCTTGGGAGAACACCGTAGGTAGTGTCACAACACCTGCCCTGGGAGCACACGCTAGGTAGTGTCACAACACCTGACCTGGGAGAACACAGTAGGTAGTGTCACAACACCTGGCTTAGGAAAACACATTTGGTAGTGTCACAACACCTGACATGAGCGAACACAGTAGGTAATGTCACAACACCCGCCCTGGGAAAACACAGTAGGTAGTGTCAGAACACCCGTCCTGGGAAAACACAGTAAGTAGTGTCACAACACCTGGCATGGGAGAACACATTAGGTAGTGTCACAACACCTGTCCTGGGAGAAAACAGTAAGTAGTGTCACAACACCAGGCCTGGGAGAACACAGTAGGTGGTGTCACAACTCATGGTAGCGTAGTGGATCATCAATATATATATATATATATATATATATATATATATATATATATATATATATATATATATATATATTTTTTTTTT
>JAYMFT010178202.1:0-12101 GCA_038088735.1 Panulirus argus
CTCGCCACGCGGAGGTCAAAAGATACACACACTAGATTTCTAGTGTTTTCCCGTGTATCCCAACCTCATCTCGGTGGATATAGCACGCCTTTAATCAACCGCGGCTCCGCTGATGTGACAAATATGTCGAATGGACAAACGAATGTATATATACCACGTGTCGGAGTCGAGCCCTGGAGAGGGCGCTGGCTACCTCGCCACGCGGAGGTTTAAAGATAAACTCACTACATTTCTAGTGCTTTACCGTATATCCCAACCTCATCTCGGTGGGTATAGCATGGATTTCATCAACCGCGGCTCCGAGGGTGTGTAAAAAACGTCGAATGGACAACGAATGTATATATACCACGGGTCGGAGTCGAGCCCTGGGCAGGGCTCTTGGCTATCTCGCCACGCGAAGGTCAAAGGATACACACACTAGATATCTTCTGTTTTCCCGTGTATCCCAACCTCATCTCGGTGGGTATAGCATGGATTTAATCAACCGCGGCTCCGACAGTGTGAAAAAAACGTTGAATGGACAGACGAATGTATATATACCACGGGTCGGAGTCGAGCCCTGGGCAGGGCGCCTGGCTATCTCGCCAAGCGGAGGTTAAAAGATACACACACTAGATTTTTAGTGTTTTCCCGTGTATCCCAACCTCATCTCGGTGGGTATAGCATGGTTTTAATCAACCGCTGCTCCGATGGTGTGAAAAATATGTCGAATGGATAGATGAATGTATGTATACCACGGGTTGGAGTCGAGCCCTGTGGAGGGCGCCTGGCTATCTCGCTACGCGGAGGTTAAAAGATAAACACACTAGATTTCTTTTGTTTTCCCGTGTATCCCAACCTCATCTCGGTGGGTATAGCACATCTTTAATCAACCGCGGCTACGATGGTGTGACAAATATGTCGAAAGGACAGAAAAATGTATATATACCACGGGTCGGAGTCGAGCCCTGTAGAGGGCGCTGGCTATCTCGCCACGCGAAGGTTAAAAGATACACACCCTAGATTTCTAGTGTTTTCCCGTGTATCCCAACCTCATCTCGGTGGGTATAGCATGGCTTTAATCATCCGCGGCTCCGAAGGTAAGACAAATATATCGAATGAACAGACGAATTTATATATACCACGGGTCGGAGTCGAACCCTGGGCAGGGCGCCTGGCTATCTCGGCACGCGGAGGTTAAAAGATACACACACTACATTTCTAGTGTTTTTTTCGTGTATCCCAACCTCATATCGGTGGGTATAACAAGGCGTTAATCAACCGCGGCTCCGATGGTGTGACAAATATGTCAAATGGACAGACGAATGTATATATACCACGGGCCGGAGTCGAGCCTTGGGCAGAGCACCTGGCTATCTCGCCATGTTGAGGTCAAAAGATACGCACACTTGATTTTTAGTGTTTTTTCGTGTATCCCTACCTTATCTCGGTGGGCATAGCATGGCTTTAATCAACCGCTTCTCCGATGGTGTTACAAATATGTCGAATGGACAGACGAATGTATATATAACACGTGTCGGAGTCGAGTCCTGGAGAGGGCGCCTGGCTATCACGCCATGTGGAGGTTAAAAGATACACACACTTGATTTCTAGTGTTGTCCCGTGTATCTCAACCTTATATCGGTAGGTATAGCATGGCTTTAGTCAACCGCGGCTCCGATGGTGTGAGAAATATGTCGAATGCACAGACAAATGTATATATACCAATGGTCGTAATCGAGCCCTGGGCAGGGCGCCTGGCTATCTCGCCACGCGGAGGTCAAAAGATACACACACTAGATATCTAGTGTTTTCCCGTGTATCCCAACCTCATCTCGGTGGGTATAACATGGCTATAATCAACCGCGGCTCCGATGGTGTGACAAATATGTCGAATGGACAGACGAATGTATATATACCACGGGTCGGAGTCGAGCCCTGGAGAGGGCGCTGGCTATCTCGCCACGCGGAGGTTAAAAGATACACACACTAGATTTCTAGTGTTTTCCCGTGTATCCCAACCTCATCTCGGTGGGTATAGCATGGATTTAATCAACAGCGGCTCCGATGGTGTGACGAATATGTCGAATGGACAGACGAATGTATATATATCACGGGTCGGAGTCGAGCCCTGGAGAGGGCGCTGGCTATCTCGCCACGCGGAGGTTAAAAGATACACACCCTAGATTTCTAGTGTTTTCCCGTGAATCCCAACCTCATCTCGGTGGGTATAGCATGGCTTTAATCGACCGCGGCTCAGAAGATGTGATAAATATATCGAATGAACAGAAAATTTATATATACCACGGGTCGGAGTCGAAACCTGGAGAGGGCGCCTTCCTATCTCGGCAGGCGGAAGTCAAAAGATACACACACTACATTTCTAGTGTTTTCCCGTGTATCCCAACCTCATCTCGGTGGGTATAACATGGCTTTAATCAACCGTGGCTCCGATGGTGTGACAAATATGTCGAATGGACAGACGAATGTATATATACCACGTGTCGGAGTCGAGCCCTGGGAAGGGCGCCTGGCTACCTCGTCCACGCGGAGGTTAAGACACACACACTAGAAATCTAGTGTGTGTGGCCAGATGTAAGGAATTTTATTATGTAACCAGGAGCAGTTGAAGATATCTGTACGTTCTTGGACTAAAAATGGACCATAGTAATTTATTTATAAGTTTGTTATGTTATCAGGACCTGTAGCAGGAGAGTTCTTTTAGCTTTTAATTGCACTGCCTGTGTCAGTGGGAGGTATGGGTGGGTGGGCAATCTTTTCTAGGTGAATTTTGTGTAGGATTTTCATGACTTTTATTTTGGAGTGTGGGTGGATTGTGGATGACTTTTGAATATGTCTCATGAGTATGTTTCTGTGTCCTTTGGGAGAGGTGGTTTCATTAAATGGGTCAGGAGTATGTCAAGAGTTAGGGTTGGGCTGGTGCGATAAGGGTGGATTTTCTTTAATGTGCACCAGAGTTGGTTGCCGTGGGTCTTGTGCTTCACCGTGTTGAGGAAGAAGTGGCAATTTTCAGTTTGTCCTTCAGTGATTGGGTAAGTAATGGTGCTGCGTAGAGTGTGGATTTGCTCTCTGATTTCTACTGATGGTGTGTAGTTGTGTCTGAGATTTTTTTTTTTTTTGTTTTGTTTTAGAAGGTGTGTGACTTGCGGGAAGAATCGTTTTTCCTTGGTAGTTGTGCTGACTGGGTGGAACAGATAGAGTGTTATCACGATAGGGAAGTTATCAGAAGACACTCAGTGTGGTGACTTTCAGTTGGTTCTTGTGTGTAGTGATGATGAACAGAATGCAAAGTCTGGCAAGGTTGGCAGGGAATTTGGTTGGTTGGTTGCAAGTCGGGTTGGCTTGCTGTGTGAAGCACAGCCTCGAGCTATCCCTGGCTCTTGTGCCAGACTGTGTCATAACCATATATTTCTCACACTCACATTTTTACTCTACTGGGAGATGATGGCCCAATCATCATCTCCCACCTGCCATGCAAGTTGGTGACATTAAACCTAACGTTACCTGGACTGCCAGTATTCTTCTGCCCACAGTTCCAAATCCCTATCACTAAAAAACACTACTCAATCAGATGCTCCAATTGCACTGTGTTATCATCTCCACTGCACATCACTGTAATCCATTAGAGACTACTCAGAACACAGAAAACGTAGCAACCACTCAGACAGCAACCCCAAAACCCCCAGCACAAACCGCCTCACCGCCAGCACAAACTCCCTACAAACGGCATCACAGACGACATATTCTCAATCTTCACAAACAAATCATTTTGCCCCATAGAATTCCAGCAACAAATTAAGCATCATGCAACTTATTGCCAAAGGTATCAGGAATAAGCACTCGCAGAAATACTCAACCAGTTTAGAGAATAAAATATTCTCACTTAAAAAGAAAAAAAAAAGACACATCCAGAACCAACATCCCACCTTTCTGCAACTACACAACTTCAAGAAATGGCACAAGGTGGACTCATAACACTCATCCACCAAAA
Organism: Panulirus argus; assembly: GCA_038088735.1. Lineage (NCBI taxonomy): Eukaryota > Metazoa > Arthropoda > Malacostraca > Decapoda > Palinuridae > Panulirus > Panulirus argus. The sequence continues at coordinate 3,992 of JAYMFT010178202.1, forward strand.
CATATCTTTCTCCAACACCACAGACGTCACTAAACAGCTCAAGAACCAAAACAAAACCCTAGAAATACAAGCTATAGAAATACATCTTTACAGTACCAAGTGCAACATAATATCTACGTACCTCCTCCTTCCACATGATCCCAAAGGAACACTCCTCAACTGCAGAACCTCACCAGCATGCCCGGCACCAACTCATGATCCCGGAGGCAAACTACTCATACACCAGCTGGAACCACTCAATATCTTAAGCCTATGCATCTAACCAACCAGACTCCCGATCCAGCCCCAATAACAGCCGACCTCGCCAGCACTACACTCAAGGAGCAAGTGGAGCACGTTACACGAGCTATCTTCTCATCACATGCCCGTCCTGATAACACTCCATCCAGCCCACCAAATCAACACAACTACCCGAAAGAAAATACACAAATTACAGAAATGCAGTTCCAAAACTTCGCTATGGATGATTTCTCATCCCTAGATCATGTCATCATACACTTCATTAACATCTCCAACTAGCCCAGCAAAGAAACACGTACCACAATTGCACAGAAAGAAATACAACCAAAGTTTCTCCCCACAAGTCACACATCCCATAAGGTAAAGAAACCACTCAGACACAAGCACTCACCATTCGTAGAAATAAGAGAAGATGTACACACTCTAAACAACACCATCATTGACTTCATTACTGAAAGACAAACTGAAACCTAGCACGCCTTCCTCAGCACAGTGAACCACGAGACCCACAGCAACCAACTCTGGTGCTCATCAAAGAAAATTCTCTCTTATCGCACCAACCCAACCCCAACTCATGAAACACTCCTGACCCGTTATATTGAAATCCCTTCTCCCAAAGAACATATTAACATGTTCAGAAGACACTACTCAAAAATCAGTCTCAAAGTAAACTACACCCCAAAGCAGAAGTCATGAAAAACTTAATGTTCCACCCAAAAACATCTGTCAACCCAGTTTTCGCTCCTACAGATACAAGCAATGTAATTAAAACCTAAAACAATTCTCCTGCCAAAGGCCGCGACATTAAAAATTTTCTCATAAGATACTATGCCTAATTTGCAGTCTAAGCAGTTGTAGATATCTTCAGCTACCCCAGGTTAAACAAAATTCCTGATATTTGGAAACTTGCCAACATAACACTAATCCTAAAAACCCTTTACACCACCGAATTTCCCCTTCTCCTACCATCCTATATCACTTCTATACTCAATATCCAAACCCTGTGAAAAATTAATCCACAACAGAATTAAAGAACACATCCCACTCTCATGGCTTCAGACCCAAACACTTTAACACCACTATACATAATGAGCTCACACAATGCATCTTAGATGGAACCAATCCTCTTCCCGAAGAGTACAAGTGCCAAAAAACATCAACAAAGCATTTGTCACTTTCATTGACAAAAAAAAATAAAATAAATCTTGAGACCACACTCCACAAGAATACTAAAAATTGGCAAACCAATTTCGTAACCAGCCACCATGCCAGCATCGCTCACAATGGCTTCGCCCTGAATGAAACTTTAGCTCTGCAACAGAGTTCCTCAAGGAGAAGTTCTTTTTTCAACTCTCCTGAATTTCTTCGTTGACTGCGTCCTATTATCTCAAGCGAACCTCAGCATGAAGGTGCACATTGGTGCAGCTGATGGTACACGGAAGGGAGGACAGCCACAGAAGAAATGTATAGATGCAATGAAAGAATCAAGTATTGCATAGGATATTTCAAATGAGATTGTCATATGGATGATTTAAGAATGCAACAAAAGCAGAACCTGAATAAACTGTTAACTGAAATGTTAGTCTTACTTCATGAATCAGTTTAGAGTGCACTTGTAGAAGCTAATGTTTCACTTGAATGCACTAGGTATGGGTTGAGGATGTGTATGAGTGCTTAGAGAGACTACATGTATGTGATGATACACCCTAAGGAGCTGGAAGCATATTTAATGATGATGAATACTAGAAGAATTGTGTGATAAACATAATCAATTAATCATTGTCTTGCAATATCGGTGTGGTCAAATCACTTACCTTCATAATATCATTTAAGTCACTGCATACTGATCGCAGGCTAGTGATTGTGCTGAGGATCTTCTCTGGGTCAAAATCCTGTCGGCCATCCTGCTGACGCTTAGCTATGGAAATATAAAAGGTAAAAGGTTCAAAGATGTACATGATGAGTACAATGTAGGTAGCATATGAATACGTGTAAAAAAGATAAGTATGCTTTCAGCCTTTAAAAACTATTTTTCTGAGCTATAGCTCCAGGGAGTGATTTCTGTTTCTTTCAAAATCTTGGAGGGTCCGCAGCTTACGAAGTGATGGAAGAGTAGAATATGAAGGCGGCCCCTGAGTGGTACACATTAGATACAGTAGTGTTGCGATATAGCGTTATTCGATTTAACAATCTTGATATAGCGTTATTGGATATAACAATCTTTTTATAGCGTTATTCGATATAACAATCTTGATATAGCGATATTTGATATAACTACCTTTATGTAGCGTTATTAGATAAAACAATCTTGATATAGGGTTATTTGATATAACAACCTTCTTTCATAAAAACATGACCTGTTCTCTTATAATGCAAGCCCAGCTGGCAACACGCCATGGGGTGCTGGTGATACAAATATCCCCACTAGACCAGTTCTCTAACAGCATTCAAAGAGGAAGGATGCATCGTTTGTCAAGAGAAAAAGTGTAGGGGACAGGACAGAACCTTGAGGGACACCACAGTTGATGGAGAAAAGGGAGAAGGATGCTCCATCAACAATAACGGAGAAGAAAGTACTAGATACGAGAGAGCAAAATGAAAGAGGGGAGACAAAAGAAGGGAGCTTAAAGACAAGACCCTAATGCCAGACTATGTAAAAATCCTTGGATATGTCAAGGGCAACTACATAAGGATTCCCCAAAATCTTTCAGGAATGATGACCAGACATTAGGAAGCTCGGAACGAATATCACCAGTGGATCTCGCCTTGCGGAAGCCAATCGGTGGTTAAAGAAAAGACTTTTATTTCTTTATGCTAGCTGAGACGGAGTTGGCAGCTATCAGGAATGGACGGGGGCGAGCAAGTGTGAATATGTACACATGCATATGTGTATATGCATGTGTATGTATATCTATGTATATATGTATTGTTGGTGTGTATATATATATGTACTGTGCATATATGTTCATGTATGTATATCTGTGTGTATGTGGGGGGATTGGGTCTTTCTTCGTCTGTTTCCTGGCGCTACCTCGCTGATGGGGGAAAAAGCGATCAAGTATAAAAAATGAATATATATATATATATATATATATATATATATATATATATATTCTTTTTCCTACATATTTGCCATTTCCCGCGTTAGCCAGGTAGCGTCAAGAACAGAGGACTGAGCCTTTGAGAAAAAAGTATCACCTGGCCCCCTTCTCTGTTCCTTGTTTTGGAAAAGTAAAAACTGAAGAGGAGGATTACCAGCCCCCACTCCCACCCCTGTCAGTCGCCTTCTGCGACACACAGGAAATACGTGGGTAGACAGATTGGTATGAGTATAAATTTGAATGGAGCGAGCTTAGACAACACTGGGAGTGAACCTGACAGAATATGTAACTCAAGGAGTTGAAATGAACCATAAGGTGTGTTAAGGAGTGTGAGGAAAGAGAGGACATTGCTTGTTAGGGTAAATATGGTTATGATTGATAGTAGTTTCGACGGTGCTGAAAAGATGCAAGGAATGGGCCCTAAATGGAAAGATATAGAGGAGAGGTGATGTGTCAGGAAGGAAATAACTAACGACAATATGTTGTGTGAGTAGGACTGATCAGGTAAGCAATGACAGGCTGACAGAGAAGTGTGGCAATAAGGAAAGTATGGGTTAGAGAGATAAGCATGGTGTGCTGAAATGATTTGGACATCTGGAATGGATAAGATAGAGTGACTGACTAAAAAGGTATACTTGTCAGAAGCAGAGGGAGCAAAAAGCTAAGGGAGACTGAGGAGGAGAGGAAAGAATGGAGCGAAATATGCCCCGAGTTATCAGGACCTATACACTTAGGAGAGCAAGAACTGTGCATGGGATAGAGAAAACTGGATCAATGTTGTATGCGGGGGACGACATCCTTTCAGTGGGCTGAACCAGGGTATAAGAAGCAATCAGGAAAAATCCATAGAAAGGCTTGTGGGGTTTGGCTATGGGTAAGAGTCTCTGGTTTCGGTAAATTTCACATGACAAATAAAGAGTGGATGTGAGCACGGTGCCATTCTGTGTCTACTTCTGACATTACCTCGCTAATGTGGGAAACAGTTGACAAGTATGAAAAAAAATAGAATAAAGACAAAAATCTAAACGTATAAAAGTTAAAAATATGTTATAGCAAGTTTTAGTTTTCTGTTAAATTACCTGTTCATTAATCTACGTTACATTTTAGTTAAATTCTGGTAAATAAGCTGCTACTATACAGTGGGTGAGTGTACAGGAATAGTGCAGAACAGTCACGTAATCATGCAAGAAACTAAAATTGTGGCCAAGACCTCCATGTTGTAAACTTAGTCTACTAGCACAACAAAGACCCACAGTAACTCAATGCCACGCTCATCATCCTTCCTCTTCAACCATTTTTTCCCTGCTAATTACAAGCCACTTGAAATTAAATTCTTCTTTCTATTATCAACTTTTTTTTATGTTGGATGCTCCAGTCACGGACAAAAGTCCACATCAAGGCCGGTCCCTAACTGAAATATAGAGGGAATTGAGAAAGGGGGAAAAAAGACAGGGAAAGTATTTACAAATTTTTTGAAAAAGTGAAAAGCCTGTCTCTTGAAATGAGTCATTATTACTTTTCTATAGCTATAGTACAGCTAAATTGTATGGCAAGAGCACAAAACAATCATTATTCAAATCAAAAGGGGACCTTAGCATTGAGACAAAATAGGAGGAGGTTATCAGAGATTCAAATTTCCATCATCACTTATTTCATCCTTATGGTAAATTCATTGTTTTGCAAAATTCTACAAGTGTATGAGCTACCATTATCTAGGGATACCTATACTCTCATCAAATTTGCATTTTGCTGTTCAGCCCAATGCTAAGTAATTTATATACATTGCAAAAATAATGGTTGTAGTAGAATAGTAGAAGATATGTGGATCAGATGTTTGCTTTAAAGAATGTGTGAGAAATATTCGGAGAAACATAAGGATTCCCATGTGGTATCCATGGATCTGAAGAAAGCATACGATAGGGATGATAAAAATGCCTTGTGGAAGGTCTTCTGAGTATATGGTGTAAGAGAAAAACTACTAGAAGCAGTGAGAAGTTTTTATCAAGAGTGTAATGCATGTGTGTGAGTAGGTAAAGAGAAGAGTGGATGGTTCCATGTGAAAGTTGGCCTGTGGCATGGATGTGTAATGCCAACATGGCTGTTTGATTTGCTCATAGATGGAGTGGTGAGAGAGGTAATGCAAGGGTCTTACAGAGAGAGGCAAGTATGCTGTCTATATAAGGTGAGGTGGCCTGGGAATGGAGTCAGTTGTCGTTTGTTGATGTCACAGCACTGGTGACGGATTCGAGTGAGAAACTGAAGAAGTTGGTGACTGCGTTTGGGAGAGTCTGTGAAGGGAGGAAGTAGAAAGTATATAAAAAAGTAAGGTTATTATGCTATTAGAGCAAAGGGATAAGTCAGCTGGGATTTGAGTCTGAATGGAGAAAATCTGGAGCAAGTGAAGTGTTTTGGATGACTCGAAATAGACATGGCAGCAAATGGATAAATGAAAGCGGAAGTGAGTCATAGGGTGGGAAAGGGGGCAAAAATTCTATGAGCATTGAGGAATGTGTGGAAAGAGAAGTCGTTACCTGGGAAGGTGAAATTGGGTATGTTTGAAGGTACAGTAGTTCCTATGAGGCATGGGCTATAGATAAAGATGTGCTGAGGAGGGTGGATGTCTTGGAAAAGAAATATTTGAAGATTACATGTAATGTGAAGTGGTTTGACTGAGTAAGCAATGAAGGGTAAGAGAGATGTGTGGTAATAAGAATAGCGGAGCTAAGAAAGCTGAAGAGGGTGTGCTGAAATGGTATGGACATATGGAGAGAATGAGAGGGGAGAAATTGAAAAAGAGGATATATGTGTCAGAGGTGGAGGGGACAAGTAGAAGAACAAGACCAAATTGGAAATGGAAAGACTGTGCAAAAAAGATTTTGAGTTCTTAAAGCCTGAACATGCAGGAAAGGGAGGGGGGAAGGCGTGCACGGGATGTAGTAAACTGGAGCGATGTGGTATACTGGGCACGATGTGCTGTCGGTGGACTGAACCAGAACATACGAAGCAGCTAGAAGAAACCATGGAAAGGTCTATAGGGCCTAGTTGTAAAAGGGAGTTTGTGGCTTCGGAGAATTACACATGACAGCTAGAAAATGGATGTCAAACAATGAGGCCTTTCTTTGTCTATTGTGGCGCTACCTTCCTATCTTGGGAATCATCAGACAAGTATGACAGACAAAAAAATTCATCCAAGGACCAAGCCTTCTAATATATAACTAGTTATCATCATGAATTTGGATTGTTTCTCATACTTCTGACTGTCTTCCTCTGTTTGTGTAAATGTAACTATGTAACTTTACTCTTGAACACCAGTATCATAAGTTGTTACTTGATGTCACTTCCTTTCATGCAGAATTTAACCAACAAGCCGATGGAGATCTAAGTAGATGACATAACATGCCACATATTAAAACCAGTTTATCAAACTTTTATTTGTAAAATTCTGATAGCTAGTGGTACTGGATTAGAAATGTGTAATATAAAAACTTATGCAAATAAGATAAAACTTAATGCAAATGAAATAAAGGCATCTTAGAACAATATTCCTTATAATAGAAAGCATTCAGTGTAGAGATGTTAAAAAAAAAAGAAATAACTTCCGTTAGGTAGTCACAACAGCATAATATTTCTTACGTTAAAAAAAAAATCAAGTTGAAAAATAACAGCTACAAACCTGATCGAAATACAGATTTTGCACATTGTGCAACAGCAGTTTCCCATTCAGCCACCACCTGCAGAGCCTCTCTTACTTTTGTTTGGGAATCCTGTTCAAAGAATTTGTAAAGATAAGATAACTATACAGGTCTTGTTAAAGACATGGCAAAATAGAAACATTGGGAAAATGATGGAGAATTCAGAATTAAAAAATCTTCAGTAATATACATTTTATGAAAGAAAATGCATACTATAGAATGTGATCATCACCAGGTGGAGGCAAGGGTGAATATTGCAGAAGTTTTCAGACAAAAAGAAAAGATATGGGTAAAAAGAGGGTGGTATGTGAGCTTGAAAAAAGAGACGTGTGTGAAGGAGAACCAGAAGAGATTGAGTGCAGAATGGTAAACGGTGAGAGGGAACGAAGCTAGGGGAGTAGGTGAAAAATGTAAGGTATTCAGAAAAGTAAAGCCGGCATGTGTGAGAGAATTGCTTGGTATGGGGAAGATAGGAGGTGTGAAAGTCAGACTGGTTTGTGAATATTGGGATGACAAAGTACAGTTCCTAATTGGAAAAAAAAAATGAATGTATAGGTAGTAAGTACGAAAAAGTATGAATGACTGGCAGATGTAAAGGAAAAATAACAAATGAACATCAAGAGTAAGGTGCAGAGACTAAAAAAGAGGGCAAATGAGATTTGTGGCGAGCAAGGAACAGAAAAGTAAGGGATAATAAGAATATTTTAGAAGATGGTCTGTAGTGTCAGAAAAACAAGACCCCAATTTGGAACATCAGTGAAGATGGCAAATGGCGAGGTGGTAACAGACAATGATGAGGTTAGAAGATTCAGTGAGTACTTAGAAGTACTGTTGAATGTGCTTGATGATCGGAAACATCTATAATGCATGGGTCGAAGAGGTGCACGAAGTGATTGTCACTGAATGTTGTTTGGTAGGCAGAGAAGAATTAGTGAAGGCTTGAGATGAAAACTGGCAAAGAGGCTGGGATGCATAGCATAGCACTTGAACATCTTAAGAAAAGGGGATTTTGCGTTGGTGATTGGTTAGTTAGGATATTCTGTGTATGTATGTATAAGGCTAAGGTGCCCGGTAACA
>JAYMFT010178213.1:0-12101 GCA_038088735.1 Panulirus argus
ATATATATATATATATATATATATATATATATATATATATATATATATATATATATATATATCCAGGTGTTATGTTAGTCTACATTCTCTCTCTCTCTCTCTCTCTCTCTCTCTCTCTCTCTCTCTCTCCGTGGGAGCCACATATCGACTGATATCAAAGGTTTATGACCGGCCAGCCTTTAACACACACTGGGGAGTGGGTTGCCGAGTGTCGCTACCACGTCAATACACAACAAACTGCTCTTACAAGCCTTCCACCACCACCTTATTCTATCCAAAACGTTTTTCCAATAGATGATCGAGGTATATACTGCATCGTCTGTCCTGGCAAGTACATTTTAGAAATACAGCTGCTACACAAAAAATAACGCCTTTCAATATATTTTTAGATAATACATACATCCAAGGATGGCACCCATAATAAAGATTTCAGAGGTAAAGAACATTAATGCAGAAGGAATATCCTTAACAAATTTCTAAGGGGTATGATCCAGTAATGTCTACTTATCTCAAAAAGATTTTTTTTTATATAAACCTATCACGCTTTTAAAGATTTTCTTTAATACCATTTTAGTAGGGCAAGGCTGGGAACTCCGCGCTGTCAGCTGGCCACACAATCAGATCTGAAGAGTGAAATCATAGTGGCTTATTGGGCACTATGAAAATTTCGTTATTAGACGCTGTGAGAAAGATGGGGTGATAATAGTGTGACAGTATGCAGTGTGGTAAGACCTGTTCCGGTATGTAAAGTGTCGGGAACAGAGTGACAATATGTAATGTTGTAAGTAGTATGACGGAATGTACTGTACTGAGAACTGTGACGGTAAGTCCTGTTAGGAAAACAGTGTGCCGATTTCCATTAATTGAGGATCCTGAATTATATAGTATGATGCCTTGGACTATGATCAACAAAATACGGATCGCAGACAACTACACCACGTCTTAAAATTGATACAACTGTATATGGAAGAGTTTTTAGATCAAGAATAAGACATGTGTAAAACAGCCACTACCTACAGAATCATTCTTAAAATGCTTTCCCAAAATACTATACAGATGAACTTTGTGGAAAAGCATTTTGTTTGTCGCGATCGACTGTAGCCCCATTCACTTTTTAATATAATCACAGTTTTGAGATACTCAGTCCTACTTTAGTCTTATCTTTGGTGTTCTCAGCCTGGTGGAGGCAGTCTTACTTACCCACCTTCAGAGCTAACACAGCGGCACACACCTTAGGTTCGGCCTGCTGTCTCTACTTATTCCATATCGCTATACTGTTCTAACTTTCCCTCTCTGCCCTACTTTCTAGATTATCTAGTTTTTTTTAGATTTTATCCTTAATCATCAATTCACCTATTTTGTCTCCCTTATTTTCCCGTCAAAATTCATAGCAGTTTACCGATCAGCTCCCTTCCTCCCTTGATTATTCCTTCTTTCTCTCTACCACCTTTATACCTCTGTTTTATCAGCATCCTCCTCCTTCTCATACTTTATCAAGCCCTCTTATCTTCACTCTTTCACTTTGCTCGGCACGCCTCCTCTTCTCTCCCTTACTTTATAGCCGTTTCCTTCCTTCATTAATATCGAGGAACTCTTGTGTGTGTGTGTGTGGTGGGCAGGCGGTGCCAGGCGCGGACCGTCCCGCTAACATAGCACGGTAATCCCCAAGACCATTGTACAATAACATCTCCTCGATCCTCCTTCACGCACCTCATGAATATTCTACAAGCTAACGCCAGATTGACGCCGTTTCCCTCTCAGTTAAGCGGCCTCTTCCTGGCGCGAATTAATTCAGTCCTGGACCTTGTTGGCGACAGTAACCAGAAACACCCAAGATCGAACATGGATCTTCGAGTGTCGGTGGAGGGGAAGCCCTCTCCACCATGGCGACTATTCCCGGAACCATTAATCAATCCGACAAATATTGTGCCCCACTCTGGTGCGGACGAGTCGTTTCCCAGAACAAGCTCGGGCGGCCCCTGCCTAAGACAGGACAGGAAATAAATTCATTGTTTTCGAGGGCCGGCGTCACCATTAACAGCACACGAGACAGAGAGTGGAATCGTTTTTTTTTTTTTCCGCTGTCCGATTAGGTCCTCCATATCGACTGTTCTTGATACGCTCACGTCACAGCTTGTTGGCGGCTTATGTAGTCACTGTTTCATTTTGTTGCTGTTCGCTGTTTATCATATGCCTGTGAAGTGTCTGGTGTTTGACGCCTCAAGAAAAGCTGACGCTCCTCTCTCTCTCTCTCTCTCTCTCTCTCTCTCTCTCTCTCTCTCTAATGTTTACGTTTTTAGATAGACTATGTTTTTAGGGGAAGGGAAGTTCGTTTTATGTGAAACTCTTGAAAACAAAATAAGGAACGAGGGTTCAGCGCTGTAAGAGCGTGCACAGAGCTGAAAGTAAGCTGTAGTAGATGTTTATCATTGAAAACAAATCTGTTTCATATGAGGATACTTTATTTACTATCGATTCTTCCTTAATTCACATAAAGAATGGCCTCTTTAGTGTTCTTTTTCATTTACTTTATATTTGTGATAATAATGATCTTTGTTTCAGTAGCTGATGAACAAAATATCAAAACTTAAGAGAATGCTATGTTTGAAATATGGTCTCACTCACTCCTTTGTGTCAATTGCTCCGGTAACCTAACCTACTCAGTCTCGTGCGAGAGCTGCTTTACCAGCTTCCAAAACAAATGTTCTTTTTATAGGTTATAATCTTACCCTGTTCTAAGTCCTTGTCTTCTTATAGTTCCTCTATCATCAATGTTACTTTTCCACAAAATTCTTGTTACTTCAAGAGGGCTTCTTCTAAGATCCAATCAAATATTCATTATATATGCGTGGTTGGTGCAATCCTCCTCACTTTTCCGTGTCACCCAAGTTTTTTACTTTTTTACTTAGCATCAGATATGTGAAGCTTAGCTTTCTTTTCTTTTCATAACGTCTCCTATTTCTTCTTGTTACTACTCGCATGAAACGGGGAACTTTCATCTCTGCTTAACTTACCGAGTGTCGCTTAGTCTAGCTAATGTCAGAGACAGATAAGTTCCTAATCCTTGGGATCAAAATCCTTAGAATTATCCATGCACGAGGGAAGGCGAACCGACAGCGCAGCTTGGGAAAAGTAGGTCAAAGTTAGAGGTCACAGAGGGAAAGTTGAAAAGTCGCATTGCTTTAGAATTCATTGTGTTAAGTAAATGTGCCTGGCTAATCCAGTCCAACCCAGATGTAAAAGCTGTGCTCTTTATAATAATTCATTATTCCCTTGTATGATCGAAGCAGCTGTTCAGCGAACAATAATTAGTATCCAAAGAGGACGTCCAGTTTCTTGCTGGACGAGTAAATGTTAACAGTGATACCAAGTATGTTCTTCATGTTGATTGCTGGAATTATAGAGCCATCAAAGAGGATGGGAAAGTCTTAAGGAATTATAGTAAGAGAGAATAGAAGTGGTCGGGGTTTAGGGGGCGTTAAATATGACTAGGTTATGTATACCCTTTAAGGATATCTTGTCTGAACCTGACTTTATTTTAGAATTTGAAAGACACGACACATAAATCGAATTAGGGATGGAATAGATTAAAAAAATAGAAATAAGAAATGAGACGTTGAGTAGTCAGCGTACATATATAGCAAAATATACTACCATACATTTTAACTCCAGATGTAAAAAGCAATGCAACCATAATGACAATATATGTAATCATCGTACGTATGATAACTGTTTATAGACAGTCTTGATGGAAAGCCTCTATTATCACACACTTTTTATGTAAATGTAAGTGCAAAGATTGAACATGAGGCCCACTTTGGCTTGGGTGCTTTGTACATGCCTGAAAGTAGAGTACATTACATAAAGCAGATTGCAGGGTCAGTATAGCTCTCCTTCACTGAGTCAGTTAGAATATTGCAGCAGCAACACTACATAGGTTTTAGGCTTATCTAAACAGGTTTACATCAGAGGTACATCCAAGCAATTCCCAAGAAGGTTGAGACCAGTGTTAGATATATAAACTTCCTGAAACCAATTTAGGGAGACCTTCTTAACCATATTAACCCACATATTAAGCAACTTAGCGCCCGCTACCCTAATGAAGGTAATAAAGTCTAGAATACCGGCCTTCCAGTGAGGGAAGTGACGGGAAAGCCACACCCAGCATGGTGTTAGTTCCTGCCTTATCCTGACACCAGCATACAGCCCTTCCTGTTAGGTAATGCGCATTTACTGATAGTTCTTGACCTATTAATGTAAGGGAACGTACTAAGGTGGGAGGCAGTCCAGCTGTGATGGTTAGCTACATTCCCTTTGACTTCGCAACAAAAGCATTTAATAACAAAACATGGTAGGCTATTGGCTAATATCCCATAAAGCAAAACATTACAACAGTCCTGTCAATAAAAAAATTGTCAACTATGGGAGCACAAAGCATGTCATTTAATCTGTCAACAGAAAATGTTGGACTTTGTATGTGAAAGGATAACAAAATTTCATTTTATACTAGTAATTACAAAGTTTGGAACAAAGCCTTTCACCTACATCATCCGACAAATTGAAAAAAAAATCTGAAATCGCAATATCAGAATGCCAAGCGGTCATGGTATATCAGAGGCCACGAGAACAAAATGGGGTAGTGTCTCTCCCAGCTTAGAGGAAAATATTCAGTGTGAGATTAACCAGGACGTTGAAGAGGGTTGGATTTGTTGTTACGAACTTTAGGACAGAGCGTCTGAAGTCACATGAGTTGTTTCGCGTAAACTCCACGACTGTGTCCTAATGATGATTTAGATTCCCTGTTGCTTCAAGGTATCAAGTAGATGACATCATTCCACTGATAAGCTTGGCGCTGACACACAAACAGATGCCAACGCGCAATCCAACGCGTTAGATGCTCAGCAGCAAGTTAAAAGCAAACAACACCTATAAAACAGGTAGATAAAAGTGAATATAAGACCGAGAGCAGTAGAAAATCATGAGGTCGTCTGTTTGTTATAAGGCATCTCCCCATCTCTCTCTTTCCCTCTCTCTCATGATACTGGCTGTGACTCTTACCTGTCTGGTGACCCATATACTAGTTTTCTCCGTCTACTGATGCTAGAGATGTTGAAAGTCAAAGATCTTAAGGTAAGGCACTACGTTGAGTTACCTAATGCTGATGCAGGGGATGTTTATGTTCACCTGATCCTTGTGTAGAGTTCAAGGTCACCAGATTTTGATGTATAGGGTGTTCAGGCTCATCGAACGGATATAAAAGATGTTCACGATCACCAGATTCTATGTAGCGAGTGTTCAGGGTTACAAGATCCTGTAGTAGAGGGTGTGCAAAGCTACAAGATCCTGATTAAGAGGGTGTTAATGATCGCTAGATCCTAATTTTAGCGAGAGTAAGGGGCACTAAGTTATGATGTATGGAATGCTGCAGGTCACCAGATCCTATGCATGAAATAGTAAGTTTTACCATGTCTTTGTGTGGGGAAGCTGAGAACCATCAGATCCTGGAGCCTGAGATGTTGAATTGCAGGATCCTGATGGAGGGGATTTCGAGGGTAAAGTTAAATATAAAGGATGATGAGTGACACCAAATTCTGAAGTAACTGATACTAAGTTCTCAGCTAAGCCTGACGGCCACGAGCAATGACTAAACTCTGAGTGACGAATGTTATAAGGTTTGATCACAAGATAATTCTGCAGCAACAGAGTTTCCTCATATTCAGCTTTGGTTGAATCTTTCATAAACTGCACCTCTCATCTCTGATTCGAGATTAGCGTCTCTCTTACTGCTGAACGGTCCAAAGTAGATGGCAACCATTGACAATTGATTATCAGTTAATCTTTTATCGTCCTTCCTAAGTCTTCGCTCCTGTGCCAAGTGCAATGATTGCATAAATTTACGGGCAACAACACATAGTTTATATGCAGATTCATAACACATGGTAGTGGGGTCAGGGGAAGGTGGGCTGATGAACGCTCAACAGGAATTACGACTGGAGGGTCTCAGGGTGGGGTAGCATACAGCTCATCCGGGACCCAAGGTATATGGTGACCGCTGGGACCTGATCGACTATTCCTGAGGAGCTCATATGCTCTCTGGTCTCGTCACTGGCTGGCTTGTTTTACCTCCACCAGTCTGTGATGGTGTCTTTGCCATCTCTGCGGTCTAGTCGGAATTCCGGGTGAGGCGATTTTGAGATCCGGTCGAAGCGAGCGGTAACAGACCCCTTTGTCAAAGGCCGCACTCTCTCAGAATGAGGTTGGTTGTACTGACAACAAGTTTCCAACTCTCCATCTGGTAGGATATCTCTTGGCATCTTTAGACATGTGTAAGAAAGCCTAAGTTGATAGGCTGAGCACACCCAAGTTCAAACTCAAACTTACTACGATCTCTTATGGTGATAAAGTTGGTATATCATCCTTCCAAGGTTACTCCGTTTAGCTTGATATCCTTCCCGCGTGTTCTCTGAATGGCGCAGGAATTTCTAGGGAATACTTTCTGGAAAGCACAAGGTTCATCCGATGATGCTCTGTGGGTGGCTTTCGAAATAGGGAAGTTTGAGTAGTGGTGTCCAGATGGCGTCACATGATCGTCAGGATCGCGTTAACTGTATAATTTATAGTCACATGATGAGCTGGTAGACAGCTGGTACGATGCTTGATGGTTTATAGGTTACCAGGAGAAAGACCCCAACACAGCAGCACCTACAGGCAACACTTTATGAGTGTCTGAATGTCTGATTATGCCAGATATTGGATATATCAATATTCGTTGTAAGCATCAGCAAGGGCTGTCATTTTCCCATCTCGACTTAAACATCCATTAAAAACTACTGTCTGAGGCAACTTGAGCTATCCATCATGGACGTCGCATATAAATTGCTCTGCTTAAGAATAAGAACAAACACAATTTGCATGGTAATTTCTCACAACATAATCAGTGACTGAAGAAATGTAAATCTATCACAGTGGAGAAGCAGAATAACGAACTGGACACATGTTCTCATTATTTCAGGAACCTGGGTAAACTCATGTGATGTATATTGTTAACCAGAAGATAATATCCTCTCATTGCGTAATGTGCTCGCTTGAAGATTTCCGTCTTATATAAGATGTTTATTTTTTCCCAAAGGTCTGTGTTTCCTGTCACCGAGGCCGGACGTGATCAGTGGTGCCAGAAAAGTCTTCACTGACGTTTTTTCTCTTTTTTCGAATAACACAGCTAAAGGCAATGTTAGTTTGTGTGTAAACGTAGATAAGCACAAAGAACTGATGTAGAAGGTCGAGAGGAGCGAAACAAAGATAGTACCAGAATTAAGAGAGCTAAATTACAATGAAAGGCTAAAAGCTTTAGATTTGAGCACCTTGGAGGAGAGAAGAGTGAGGGGTGACCTGATCATAATCTTTAAGTTTTTTAGTCGTGGACAGCTATCAGTTCTTCGAGTAAAGAAGGGATAGAGGTCAGAACATAAAGTTAAGGAAATTGTTTATTTCAGACACCATACATAGACTTAAAATGTATGATAGTAGAGAACGATCAAGAGACGGGACCCGACGAGTGTATAACTTCCTCCCCCTACTGTACAAAAATGTAATCACACACACACACACACACACACACACACTCAGTAATGATAGTGAGGGTCCAGTGGAGGACAGCAAAGAAATGACCAGAATCAAGAGTTGAAATACAAGGAAAGGGTAGAGGCCTTAAATTTGCGTATCATGAGAGACAGAAGAATGAAGCGTGACCTAAACACAACCTTTCAGTTCTTAAACCAGTTTAATGAAGTAAGCAGCGGACAGTTCTTCGAAAGATACAAGTTTAGAACAATCAAAGGCCACAACTTAAAGTTAAACAAAAGAAGCCTATAAGAAAAACATGCAGAAATGATATTAGTGTATAAGAATTGGGAATGAATTTAAAGAACTGAGCTATGGGATAGTGAATGTGGACATCATACGAATAGGCAACTGCATGAATTAACCCAATTCCATAAACTAGAATAGCAAGAACTCAGTTTCTATTCCTACTGAAACATCATTAGGTTATCAACATTATTTCAGACACTGAGAGACTTTTGTAGCAACTTTGAAGAATCTAAGCTAAACAGATAAGTACCGTATGTACTCGTCTGTAAGTGTACCTCATGTATAGGTCTCGTGTATAGGTCAACCCAAGTTTTTGAGGGTAATGAAACAACAGATTAGGATAATAAAGCACCATATTTTATGGCATATAGAATTCATTTCAGAAAATCCTCGCTAAAAAACAATCTGCGTCCTGTAAACTGAGGTTCGCTGAGTCTGAAACACCGAGTGCCGATGGCAAATTGTTTACCATTTATCATTAAGGTACTTTACACTGAAATGCGGATAGTTTCAGCAAAAATACTGTATATATCCATTCAGGTATCTATTCAAATCAATTAGGATAAAGTATTTTTGTAATAAAACAGTTTCCTTTCTAAAACTGAAGATCATCCGAAAAGCGATTATAGTAACATCTTTGAACAACGACAGAAAGGGAAAGTCGATTGTTTTCGTCATGATTTTATTCCACTTTCAACTGTAATATGTACGTCATTTCAACAAAAATATTACATTTCCGTAAAAGTATTATATCAAGCACAGTATGAATAGAATATCACTGTAATTTAACAGTATTTTAACAGAAAACTATCAAAAAAACCAGTAACGTGTCTTAAACATCGGGTGGTTAAGTAAAGTCTTTTGTTTTCGTCATGTATTTTATCCTATTTTACATTGAAATACATCACGTTTCAGCAAAACTACAATTTATGTCTGAGAAGATATTCAGTCAGGTACAGTTTAGGTAAAATATATACTTGTGATGTAGCAGTTTAAATTTAATTGAAAACGATTCGAAAAACACGTATCGTCTAGCTGATACGGCAGAGCCCTGGTCGAGGAGGCTTTGCCTTTGCATCGGCCCTTTCTTAAGCAGCCTTTGATATTGCCGTATGTTGGAATTGTTTATCCTCTTATTGTTTTGTGTCTTATTTTCCTGAAATATAACAAATTTGTATAAGATATAATGTTACGGTACTTTTAATTTACAAGTATTCATCTTTGAAAATACATAAGACACAAAACAAATACCAGTACAGGTATTTGCGTGACTCTCCCGCCAAAAAAGACCAAACAGCTGGTACTCTCTTTCAACCTCACCAAAAATAGCCGAACGGCATCTTTCTTGCTTATTCTCTTCTAATTTCTCACATTTACTGGTATCTTACGTTTCCATTGTTCACTGGCAGAAACTGGTAATATTTTTCATGTCTGAAGCTTAAAGTTGTTCTTCCCATCATGCACGGATTTCAAACTAACGAAACCATTACCCATGTATAAGTCGACCCCCTAATTTTTTTGCCTAAGAGTTTGGTCTTAAAAAGTCGAACTATACACGAGTAGATACGGTATTCGAAAAAGAAATCCACTTATACAGAATTTCTATATTCAGCCATAGAAGCTTTTAGGATTTGGATATCATACTATTATTTATTCTGACAGTTTCCATGGACCTAAACATTTAGTCTCATTTTTTTTTTTTTTTTACCCCATGATTGATTAGAATCATGAATACTTAAGCCAACAAAGCAACATTTCAGGGAAATTTCTACAACCATTTTATATATGTATTTTACTTTTAACGGTCAATGAAGTATTGTAATCATCATTACTTTTGTTACTGTTATATCTTATTTCTAATTACCTTTCGGCTTTAGCAAACAAACGAAGAAAGCTACCATTTGTAGACAAGTCTTTAACTGTCCTTCATAACATATCCAATTAGGAAGCTCGAGTTTCTGAGCCGTCAGAAGCAGTAAATGAATGTTGCTTACGTTGTAGTAATGAGGCATCATAATATTGCTCACAGGGTAATAACCGATTACGTAAACTGATCCTCGAGGATTGGCTGAGGAATATCATCTTTGGTGATTACTGTAACGTTATCAGATTGTAATAACCAAAGTGGTCGAGGTTAATATATCCGTAAATCACTACATGATATTGACCCAAATTACCAAACCAGAACGTTACCTTTTACTGTTTATGTATATTGCCCATATGATATTGCCCCTACAATAATGTATGAATAATGGGCAACAAATCTCCAGTGAAGGATGATAATATTGTTCTTTGAATATTCCAGCTAGATTATTGTCCTCAAAAATTCGGCCCAAAGAGTATTGCTCCAGGTGATAGACCCAGGCCATTGCTCCCAGACGATTTCCAAAATGATGTTCCAAAATGTTATCCCAGTATAGCGCCTTCAGAATATTGCCTCAGCTCTAACGTTCTGGATTCTTCCCCACAGGCAAGCCTCAGGTGAGAGGAGAGAGCGACGCAGTGGAATGGGCGTCAGACGGCAGCGGTGTTCGTGTGGGCGGCGGGGAGCAGGAGGCACGGGCGGTGGACGAACAGGAGGAGGAGTCTTGGGCGGCGGCGCTGACGCTGAACACCCAGGGACCGCTCGACCCCAACGCCCAGAACAACACGGAGGTCCTGGCACAGGTCGGAGGCCAGGCTTCCTTCTCCTGCTCCACTCATCACCTCTCCGATGAAATGGTGAGTTTAACGGGGCAGCCTTGCGGGAGGAGGAGGAGGGTACGGGGTCCCTGTGGGTTGCGAGGTTTGAGCTTTAATAGGATGATGTAACGCGATGGCAAAGGAGCACAGTTAACTGACGTCAAGGCAAGGCAGTGGCTTAAAACGGTGAGAGTGTAACGTAGACGAGGATGGGAAATGGACTGACAAAGTGTTGATAAGGAAGATGTGCTGTGTAAAGAAGGATAGGGTGGTGCTTTGATATTTTATGAGCAGAATTTTGGTTGGACGGGATGTTGTTTTGGGTTCATGGATTGCGTTGGGTTTTGATGGGTTAGGATAGTGTTGACGGGCTGGGATGGCGGTTGATGGGGTAGGATGGGGTTAATTGGTTGAGATGGGAGTAATATAGTGCTGACAGGTCAATATGGATGACTGAAAGGTCGATACGGTGGTTGCGGGTTAGTATAGGGTTAGTGAAATATTAGCAACCCTGGTAGAGCCTTGTGTGTTCACCCAGCGTCTTGCTACGTATCAAACTAGTTCACGGTGCGCGGCAAGCCGTAGAATTCTCATAAACGATTCTTAGGATTTTCTTTACGTGGTCCAAAGGCGATGAGTGGCATCGCAGCCTCTCTACTCTCAAAACGCGAGATCAAGGTACATTCATAGATTTTCTAGAGGACACTTCAGTAGTTTTATACAAAAGAAAATAAGCTGAAAGCAGAAAATAGGAGCGATCATAATGTCTAACAACCTATGAATCCCTTGCAGTGCCTGGCAACTGCCGTAACAAAGATGGCCTCCCAAGGAGAAAGCAGCTTTACTTCATTATGTCCTAATTCATGCCTATAAAATACTTGTATGCATAATTAATATATATTCTAATATCCAATAAAGTTAGCCTCTTCATAGCTGCAAATATGTAAAATTCAGTAATTAATTCATGCTGCAGCGACTGATCATAAAACCGAATATTCAATTTGTTTACGGATCATAGAGTGGCAGCAGCTTCTTCTCTTCTTGGATCCCACAGCAGTAGCTGGGAAGGCATTAGTTTCCACAGCTCCAAGTAATATCTCCCTTAATTTTGGTGAAATTATCGCCTGTAATAAGAGGCTCGGTATGCAAGCTTTCATGGAGGAAAGATTTGCTTTCCCTAGCAGAGAGAGAGAGAGAGAGAGAAGGAGAGAGAGAGAGTGTGTGTGAGAGAGAGTGTGAAGTTAAAGAACTTGTCTCTGTCCACATACAATGTACAAATCTTTACAAGTCGGCCGTTTATTCCCCTACTATTGCAAAACTAAATCAATTTCTCTTGAGCTGGGCAACCAACCCTGCCTTTATTATAAGGCACTTTGAAAGTTTCTATCATTTCCTGATATATGTACCTCCCCTAAGCAATCAAAATCTAGCAAAAAGTAAGTCAGCGTAATGTCAATATTTCAGAACAGGATAGACACCCTCACTCCTCTCTCTCTCTCTCTCTCTCTCTCTCTCTCTCTCTCTCTCTCTCTCTCTCTCTCTCTCTCTCT
>JAYMFT010178224.1:0-12101 GCA_038088735.1 Panulirus argus
GTTCCTTTTTTGGAAAAGCAGAAACTGGAGGGGAGGATTTCCAGCCCCCCGCTCCATCCCCTTTTAGTCGCCTTTTATGACACGCAGGGAATACGTGGAAAGTATTCTTTCTCCCCTATCCCAGGGGATAGGGGAGAAAGAATACCTCCTACATATTCCCAGCGTGTCATTGAAGGTGACTAAAAAGGGTGGGAGCTGGGGGCTGGCAAGTCCTCCCCTCCATTTTTTTTCCCCCCAAAAAGAAGGAATAGAGAAGGGAGCCAAGTGAGGATTTTTTTCTCCAAGGCTCAGTCCTCTGTTCTTGATGCTACCTTGCTAATGCGGAAAATGGTGAATATGTATATGAAAAAATATATGTACATATACCCAGGGTATGTGAAACATCTGGTGTATACCATGGAAAGGTCTTTGAGGCCTGGATGTGGATATGGAACTTTGGTTTTAGTTCATTATACATGACAAGGTAGAGACAGTGTGAGCGAATGTGGCCTTTTCTTGGCAGTTTCCTGGTGCCCCCTCGCTGATGCAGGGGGTAGCGATACTGTTTCCTGTGGGGCAGGGTGGCGCCAGGAATGGATGAAGGTGAGCAAGTATGAATATGTACATGTGTATATATGTGCATATGTATGTATGTATGTATATGTTGATATGTATATGTATGTATGTACATGTGTGTGTATATGAATGGATGGGTCTTTCTTTTTCTGTTCCCTGACGCTACCTTGCTGATGCAGGAAATGGCAATCAAGAATGATAGATAAATAGATATATATTTGTGTTAGCACTTTTGGTACATGAGACTGAGGATTACTGATGGGTGATTTGAAAGCAAAGGTGAGTAATGTGGCAGTTGATGGTATAATTGGTGCACATGGGGTATTCAGTATTGTGAATGGTAATGGTGAAGAGCTTGTGGATGTGTGTGCTGAAAAAAGACTGGTGATTGGGAGTACCTGGTTTAAAAAGAGATATTCACAAGTGTATGTATGTGAGAAGGAGAGATGGTCAGAGGCCATTATTAGATTATGTATCAATTAACAGGCATGTAAAAGAGAGACTGGCTGTAAATGTGCTTAGAGGGGCAGCTGGTGGGATGTCTGGTCACTGTCTTGTGGAGGCAAAGGTGAAGATTTGGAAAGGTTTTCAAAAAAGAAGAGAGAATGTCCAGTAGAAAGGAGTGGCAAGAGTAAGTGAGCTTGGAAAGGAGACTTGTGTGAACAAATACCAGAAGAGATTGAGTGTAGAATGGCCAAAGGTGAGAACAAATGATGTGAGGGGAGTGGGTGAGGAACAGAATGTATTTAGGGAAGCAGTGAAGGCACGTGCAAGAGATGCATTTAGCATGAGAAAGGTGGGAGGTGGGTAGATTAGAAAGGGAAGTGAGTGGTGGGACGATGATGTAAAGTTGTTAGTGAAAGTGAAAAGAAAGGCATTTCGACAATACTTACAAGAAAGGAGTGCATATGACTGGGAGATGTATAAGAGAAAGTGGCAGGAGGTCAAGAGGAAGGTGCAAGGATTGAAAAAGAGGGTGATGAGAGTTGGGATGAAAGGATATCATTAAACTTTAGGGAGAATAAAAAGATATTTTCGTAGGAGGTAAATGAAGTGCAAAAGACGAGAACAAATGGGAACATCGGTGAAGGGGGGAAGTGTAAACAGTTAGTGATGAAGTGAAGAGGAGATGGAGCGAGTATTTTGAAGGATTGTTGAATGTGTTTGACAATAGAGTGGCAGATGTAGGGTGTTTTGGTTGGGGTGGTATGCGAAGTGAGAGTCAGGGAGAAGAGAAAAGAGGTGGTGAAAGCCGTGTGGAAGATGAAATCCACCATGGTGGTGGGATTGGATGGTATTGCAGTTGAATTTATTAAAAAAGGAGGTGACTGTGTTGTTGATTGGTTGGTAAGGATATTCATTGTATGTATGGATCATGGTGAAATGTCTGAGGATTGGCACAATGCATGTATAGTGCCACTGTACAAAGGCAAAGGGTATAAAGGTGAGTGTTCAAACTACAGAGGCATAAGTTTGTTGAGTGTTCTGGAAAATTATATGGGAGGATATTGATTGAGAGGATGAAGACAAGTACAGAGCATCAGATGGGGAGGAGCAGTGTGGTTTTAGAAGTTGTAAAGGATGTGTGCATCAGGTTTGATGGATTTGTATGTAGCATTTATGGATCTGGAGAAGGCATATGACAGGGTTGATAGAGATTCTTTGTGGAAGGTCTTACTAATATATGGTGTGGGAGGTAAGCCGCTAGAAGCAGTGAGAAGTTTTTATCAAGGGTGTAAGGCATTTGTAAGAATAGGAAGAGCAGAGAATGACTGATTTCCAGTGAAGGTCGGTCTGTGGAAGGGGTGTGTAATGTCCCCATGGTCGTTTGATTTGTTTCTGGATGGAGCGGTTAGGGAAGTAAATGCAAGAGTTTTGGAGAGAGGGGCAAGTATGCAGTGTGTTGGGGATGACAGGGCCTGGGAAGTGAATAAAAAATTTGTTAGTCAATGATACAGCACTGGTGGCTGATTCAAGTGAGAAACTGCAGAAGTTGGTGACTGAGTTTGGAGAAAGTTGAGATTAAATGTGAATAATAGTAAGGTTATTAGATTCAACAGGGTTGAGGGATAGGTTAGTTGCAATGTAAGTTTGAATGGAGAAAAATTGGAGGAAGTGAAGTGTTTTAGATATCTGGGAGTGGACTTGGCAGCGAGTGGAACAATGGAAGCAGAAGTGAGTCATAGGGTGGGGGAGGAGGCAAAGGTTCTAGGAATGCTGAAGAATTTGTGGAAAGTGAGAACATTATATGAGTGGACAAAAATAGGTGTGTTTGAAGGTATTGTAGTCCCAATAATATTATATGGGTGCAAGACGTGGTCTATAGGAAAGACTGTGCGGAGGAGGGTGGATGTATTGGAAGGACAATATGTGGTGTGAGATGGTTTGGTCTTGTAAGTAATGAGAGGGTAAGGGAGGTCAGTGGTAATAGAAAGGATGTAGTTGAAAAAGCTGGACGATCTGCTGTAATGGTTTAGACATATGCAGAGAATAAGTGAGGAAAGAATGACAAAGTGGATATATGTCAGAAGCAGAGGGAAGGAGAGCTGGGAGACCAACTTGGAGATATAAGGATAGAGTGGAAAAGATTTTGAGTGATTGAGGCCTGAACATGCAGGAAGGTGAAAGATGTGCAAGGGATAGACGCAGTTGGAATGATGTAGTATACTGGAGTCAACATGCTGTCGGTGGACTGAACCAGGGCATGTGAAGCATCTCGGGTAAACCATGGAAAGGTGTGTGAGATCTGGTTGTGGATCAAGAGTTGTGGTGTCAATACATTACATATGAGTGGATATGGCCTTTCTTTGTCTGTTTCAGGATTGGGAAAAGTGAGTAATTATTAGTGCTTATGCATCTGGCCTTGAGAAGAAAGATAATGCGTGGGAAGTGTTTTGAATACAGTTAAGTAAGTGAGTCTGCAGTTTTGATGCAAGATGCCAGTTATTAGTGATGTGTGATTTAAATGCAAAGGTGAGTAATGTGGTAGTTGACTGGGTAATTAGTAATGTTAATGGAAATGGTGAACAGCTTGTGGAGTTGTATACTGAAAATGGGCAGGTGATTGGGAATACCTGGTTTAAAAAGAGGGACATACACAAGTATATATATGTAAGAAGGAAAGATGATAAGTGGGCATTATTGGATAGCATACTTATTGATAGGTGTACAGAAGAGAGACTCTTGGATGTGAATGTGTTGAAAGGGGCAGCTGGTGGGATGTCTGATTATTACCTGGTGGAGAGAAGAAGATTGAAGAATTGTAAAAGTTTTTGTATTAGAGGCAATGATATGGGTGAGATGAGGGTGATGAAAGTGGAAACAAGACTTGTACATTCAGTACACAGAGAGATTAAGTATAGAATGGCAAAAGGTAAGAGTACAGGAAGCTTGAGGAATGGGATGTATTCAGGAAAGCAGTGCTGGCATGTGTAGGAGAAATGTGTGGTATGTGGAAGTTGTAAAGGGGTAGTAAGTGGTGGGATGGTAAAGTAAAATTGCATGTGAAAGAGGAAAGGGACTTATATGGGTGGTACATTTAGGATAGGAGCACAAATGATTAGATGTAGAAGAGAAAACAGCAACAGGTCAGAAAGAAGGTGCAAATAGAGGACAAATGAGAGTTGGGGTTAGGGGTAATCAATAAACTTCAGGGAGAATAAGATGATGTTTTGGAAGGAGGTTAATAGTGTGACAAAAACAAAACAAATGGAAACATTGGTGAATGTGACAAATGGGGAAGCAGTAGCAAGTAGTGATGAGGTAAGGAGGAAATGGAGTGAGTATTTTGAAGGACTGTTAAATGTGTTTAATGATAGGGTGACAGATGTAGGACAGGGGTAAACTGTAAGCTTGCATTATTGGATTATATCCTAATGAATAGGCATACTAGAGACTTTTGGATGTAAATATGCTAGAATGGGAGCTGGTTTGATGTCTGATCACTTCCTAATGGAGGCAAGGGTGAAATGTTGAAATGGCTGTAGGAAAAGTGGGAAGATGTTGGTGAAAGTGAGTGAGCTTAGAAAAGAGGCTTGTGTGAAGAGAGAAGAATGGCAATAGGTGAGACTTAAAGAAACTGGGGAAATGGACAAGGAATGGGGGTATTAAAGGAAGCAATACTTACATGTGTGAGAGAAGTGTATGGCATGCAGAAGGTTAAATGTGGGCATGTGAGAAAGGGTAGCATTTGTTGGAATAAGGAATTTAAGTTGTTAGTGGAAGAGAAAAGAGAGTTGCATGGTTGTTACCTGCAGGGAAGGAGTCTAAGGGACCAAGACATGTATGGAAAGAAGCAGAAGGGGATAAAGAACATTAAGTAGCTTGTTACATCAACTTTATCAACACTTTTGATAATTTTGAATGCATACATTAAATCACCTGTTAACTTTTTCAGAGCTCAATAAGTATCTAGTCATTAAGGTAGTTCTCATAGAATTTATTTCTCAATCAAGGAATTATTTTTGTAGGTTGCTGCCATACTGGCTCCAGTCTGTATATGTTCCTTTTCAAGTAAGATGACCAAAACTGAACACAGTATTTTGTGTGGGAATGCACCAGTAAATTGTGAAGAGTGAAAATTATTTAAGTAGACTTAATATTAAAAAAATATTACCTTTTAATCCAAGAATTTTATTCACCTTTACTGCTTCCATGTACTGATGACTTTGCTTAAGTTACCAGAGATTACCACACCTTAGTCTTTTTCCTCATTCACCTTTTGTAGCTCAACAAGATTTAAACCGTAGCTTACCGTCTCATATATGCCACCAATCTATATCATGTGACTTAACTTTTGCTGGTAGTCTTTGATGCAGAACTTTATCAAGTGCTATTTACAAATCTAAGTACATGAAGTCAACTGCTATACTTTCATCAATCATGTTGGTTATATCATACTGTAAAAGAAATCAAGCAGCTCTGTCAGAAAAAGAAAAGTTTCATTAAAAACTATGCTTAGTACCATTATTAAGTGCTGATCCTCTATATGGTTTACAAGCTTGTTTCTTATGATAGTTTCAATAAGATTAGAAAATACAGATGTTAAAGCAAATTAGGTCATGATTTCTTAGCAGATACTTAATACTCTTCCAAATAATACATGACTACTATTCACACTTAGATGCCTTCATACATCAGGTCTCTCCATGTACTAAAAACCTTGATGCTTTACAGTAATGCCTGTCTATTACTGACTGTTAGAGCATAACTTTTCTTAAGTATGTGTAATTACCTATTTGATTGTATGGGGCCTTGTCTCTTGAACACCCTCTACTATCGTACAACCTCTTATATTCATGTTTGCTCTTTGTATTAACCATGTCTCAGTCGTTCTGTTCCATTCATGCACCACTCTTATACTGTAAATATATTTCTTCACATCTGCATTTACAAGTTTCTTACTTAACTTCATGGTATGTATTTTAGTCTGGAAATATTTGAAATATCCTCTGTTTACTTCTTTTAATTACTAGATAAGCATATGATAACATTGAAAAAGAAAAGTAAACAAGACCTGGAAAGTGCTGGGTATTAAAAGCCCTGTTAAAGAATATATCAGTAAATGTGCATCATATACCTTTACCTTAACCTGCGACATATATCATTTTTTAGTACATGATCATTTGTGATATACATCATGTAAAACAAAATTGCCATGCAACTGTTTTAAATTGCATGCCAAGTAAAGCATTCATAAAAGTCGTCACTCCACTATCTCTCTATCTATCTCCCTTTATCTCTGACGCCTGTTACCTCTGGGAACTCCCATCAAGGGGATGGCTTTGGCAAAAGTCTCCACTTATCCCTGTCCTTAGATGCCTCCCTCACATGCACTATTCCATGCATTCTTCCATCATTTTTCTTCCTTCAGTATTCTTCCACTCAATATTTGCCTATGTCGCACGTAGTCCGCTCTCACACCAACCCCTTTAATTGTACTGTCATGCACTCTCCTGGGTAAACTCCCAGTCTTGTACTCTTTCCACATGCTCGAACCACCCCAAAGTATTATGTTTAACCCACTCAACCACTACAAAATTCGTTCCTTTTGCATTCCCTGCCATTCCACATCTCTCATACATCCCTTCATTTTTTCTTCATTCAATCTAGTCATACCACATGCTCTTCTCAAACAGCTTATTTCCACAGCCTGGATTCTTGACCTCTATAACTTATTCCATGTCCATGTTTCAGCTGCAGAAGTCGGGGTTGGGAGGACTACGGCAAAACAAAGGAGTTATTTTTTGTATTTTTCATACTTTTGAATACTTATCTTTATTAATTACTTCTTCATGCATACTTTTAATTCTATAAGAGTATGCTATGTATTGAAGTTGCTTTTTGTGCCAGTTGTAGCACTCATAAACATTAAGACTACACCACAGCAAAACAATGGTAGACAAAAGATTTCTTTTTTTATCATACTTTTGCATGCATACTTTTCAATGTTTAAGAATACTATATAATACTAAGAGTCTGTCTTCATGTACTTTGTGCATACAGTGGTACCCAGGTTTTCCAGTACCCACAGTGTAATGGTCAATAATAGATAAATATAGAGTAATATTTTTTTCATACATATTCACCATTTTCTGTGTTAGCGAGATAGCATCAAGAACAGACGACTGAGCCTCAAAGAGAAAAATCCTCACTTCTGTTCCTTCTTTTGGAAAAGTAAAATAGGAGTGGAGGATTTCCAGCCTCCCACTCCCAACCCTTTTAGTCATCTTCTATGACATGCAAGGAGTATGTGGGAAGTATTCTTTCTTCCTTATCCCCAGGGATATAGAGTAATGATATTTTATGTAATTACTTATTTTTCTTGAAAAGACTCAAAAAGTAGGTAAGTAAACTGGAAGGAAAAAAGAGATTAGAACTTAAGTTCAAGATTACATTCTATGATTCAAAACAGTTTTCTGATCTTTTCCTACTGATAAAATCAAAATGCATGCTTGAACAGAAAGCTTCAATAACAAATTTTACAACATTTTCATGCAGTATGATCAATTTATGGGGCTGCATAATGTAGTGAAAATAGTATTTACTTTCATCTTTAACAGGTAAGAGATTCTTAGGTACAATGGCTGAACTGATAAAGACTTTACTGAGTTTCTCTGAGCGTGCTGGGGAGATTGCTCGATCCATTCGACAAGAACCCAAGCTTTTCTCCCTGCTGGTTGAGGAAAAAGGAGAGAGTGAGAAGAATCAGCGGTTTACACATGACTTCAAAACTTTAGCTGATGTATTAATTCAAGAGGCTCTCAGACATCATGTTAAACAGATGGTTTGTAGCATAAATATTACTAATGGTGAATTCAGTTTATTTGTACTTTAAAAAGTCATATAATTTTAAAAGTCATATAATTTTAGATGTGATTTTGATGATTATCAGATTAATATACTTGAATGTTTGATAAGTTTAAGATGTATGCAGAGATTGAAATACAGTTATACATGAATGTATGTTGGACAAAGTCAACTTCTTTCTAAAGTTGCATGATCTCTTTATATAATTGTGTAGATATGATACTATGCAGTAACCTCTTTTTGCAATGTGCTGACAAACTTTTCATTATAAAAGAATCAGGATATATTATTCTTGATTAAATCTTGAAATGATTTTACAAGTAATAGTACATATTTGACTGTGCTGAAATATCTCATGTTACCTCGTTCAGATTCCCTCCCTGGGTGACCATGTTCAAGGAGAAGAGAGTGCTGAGTTTACAAATACGCTTGGTGAAAAAATTATTGTGCAGATTTGTGACACACAGCAAGAAACTGCTGTACTTCTTGCAAAGGTAAAATAAAGGAAAAAGTTACTTATTATGCTCACTCTTTTATTGCAGTGTACTATAAATTATACTCATGTTACTTGTTTATCAGAATTTAATGTGAATTAAATGGCAGTTAGTTAATGTTCATCATCTTTGAAGTTAAATGTTCTATGGCATAGAATAACACATACTGTGTCCATCTTCATCCTGTGGCACATTACTTTCTATCAGAACACTTGCATACAGCTTTCTCTTTCATCCCTTGCAAATATCCCTAAAAAGCACTATTGCACCACTTCCTGCACTCTTTGATGTGCTACTGTACTATCTTCACTTCTCGTCGTTAAGCCTTTCTTTCATCATGTTTAACAGAAATTGAAATGTGTCACCTATATCATACACATTAAGCAGCTTCTCTGCGTATTCCACCCATTTCTTATCATTATTACCATGGCAAGATGAAGCATTCCTGTTCATATTTACAAGCAAAAACCTTATACTTTTGCAGTTTGGTATTGTTCTTGACTGAGGCTAGCTAAGCTCAGTGCTGTACATAAGTCTATATTATAAGAATCCAGTTTTGTTAAGTAAAAGATCTTTGTCGTGAGTAATGAAAGAGCCCACTGCTGTTTGTTAAAAGAGCCAAATGGTGTATTCAGTAATACCTCAATTTGACGGATCAATATGGGGGGGATGGGATGTCTGTTAATGCTGAAAGTCCATTGAATCTAATGTAACCATTTTTTCATACAATATACAAAAGACAGTTCACACACTTTCTTTTACCTCCTCTATCACTTGATGCCATTTTGAATTGTAAGGACTGCAAAATTATTTAATAAAGTCACAATTCTTTGTTTACAACCTGACCGCACGATAGCTTGAGGCAGACTGAGACCAAAACAAAGCAAGTATATGAATATTCCATGACAATCTGGTGATGTGGTAAGATGAGAGAAACACAGATTAGGTGGGAAACTCTGTACTGATTCTAATGTTTCGACAGAGCCTTGATCACAAAATGAGTACAGAACAGGGCTCCAGTGGCGAGATCAAGCTTGATGGAGACAACAAGGTTAGTGATGGCAGGGGCAGCCAAGTGGAACATGGGAGAGGTGGCAAGGTCAAACAGCGGGTGTAGGGCGTTTGAAATTTTGTATTTTCATTTTTTCAATTATCATTAATAAATGTATTATTATTTGCCAGGTCCATTAAATCTGAAATCCATTATATAGGGGTCTATTAAATCAAGGGATTACTGTGCTAAAAGAGCTCACTGCTGTACACAGAAAAATCTTGGTAATGCTTACAGAAAGAGTTTATTAATCTGCACCAAATGTCTACTGATATCTTCTTGAAGAGTCTAATGTTATTCAGTAGATGAACCCAGTTGTATATCTAGTAGAAGTACCAAATTTTTGCATCGTCATTCACAGGTTCTGTTCTGGTATCCTTTTGTCCATGTAACAAATTTTGCCTTTGCAGAAATCTAGTACTATACACTACAAGAATCCAAGTTCATTCACATAAAGAGATATGTTCAGTGCACTGAAGAAATATAGTACCATATGCTTCATAAATGCACTGGTGCATAAGCCCAGTGATTTTATATTTAGAAAGACAGATTTTTGCATTTTCAGTGTCTGGGTTTGCATCTTTTGGATCTATACTTAAGCATTTAGAATCAAATATTATATGCTTACACAGTAAAAATATGATGTTTAAATCTTTATCAATCTTGCTGGCATCCAATGTAAGATACTGTTGCAAACAGTGAGAACTTAGTGCTGTAGATATGAAGATTTCACCGTTATACCCTGTAAATTAAAGTTTTCACAGCAGTAATAATTTTATATACTTTCAAGTTTGTAGTGCTATGCACTGTAATGCATAATGCATTATGATTGAAAAATTATTTTACAGTGCAGTCATCTTTTTCAAATTACTGAGTACAATACTGTACAAGTATAATACAGCTTGCCAGATATCAGTGCCAAATGCTTTACTATACAATGCTGTTGAATATATGCTGTTCTCCGACCATTAGACCACATCTTCACTCCAAAGGTCTGGAACAATATCCCAAACTGAGGCTTGATTAGAAAGTTGTTTATCCTGTTTGTGCTTTATGTTATTTTTTCTTTATTACTTCTGAATCTGTCTCTGAGATCAGGATGCTGCATATGCACATCTCTTATACAGGAAGGATATAGTCAGCACTTAACATGCAAGAAAAAAATTCCATAAAGTTGACAATAGTGGCCCTGCCACTGCTGATGACAGAAAAGGTTATAGTTAGCAATTGACACACAATACAAGAAATTACCATCATATTGAGTAAGTTTGCCAAGTGATGGTGCCAGCCTACCTTGTATATCCCATGCTTGGTAACCATTTTAGTCATCTAAGTTCACATTAAATGCTCTCTAGAGAATTCAGTCATGTGGTAACGTCTCTTAGTATATTATTGTAACCATCAGAGTTCGTATATTCAGATCTGGATAATTTAAATTCTCTACTCATATTTCTTTTGTTTTAGTTTAATACTCTTACCATCATCAGTATGCCATTTTTGGAGGGATATCTGATTATTATGAACATAATTTCTGGAGCTCTTAAGATGTAACTGAATTGGTTAATAGAAGTCATGTTTGATGGCATTTTATATGTTATCCCTATAGGCTATTGCTTCTATAAGAAAATACAGAATAGCAAGGTATAAAGTGGTTCTTGCTGCAAGGTTATTTGTAATATTGGTCTACCTGCTATGTCAGAATATTTGTTCACAAGAAGTTCCTATAACTTTAGTCCACATATCAGAATTAGACCTCTTTACTTGTTTGGTCTCAAGAAAATTTATTTTTAGTGCTGAATTACCAAACTTTTGATGGTCGAGACATTACAAGACATAAAAGTATGATTCAGAAAGTATTGTCTGCACATTTTCACCTCAGATAAGCACATTATTACCTTATGAAGGGAAATTTTGAAGCTTAAAGTCTGGTGTATATTTTCAATATATTCTAGGTTCTGATTAAAAACTATTCAGTATGTTCTTTTTTCAGTAGAACTCAAGAGTGTTTGCTCTTAGTTCTGTCTTGTATGATCATTGATGGCTTCCTTATGAACTATACTTCCCAACATTAGATGAAATACTTTTATCTTGATGCAATGAATACTTATTACTTAACCATCTGAAGCTGTGGCAGGAATTCTGTGTGATGATCTTTAGTTAAGGATGTTGATCACATGGTGAAGATCTTTGTGAATGTTGAATGGTTAGCTTCTATCATGCATTCCATGAACAGTAAGTATGCATCTACCCTCATCTATGGATGTTGGGCCAGTATTAATCAACTATAAGATGTTACTACACTTTTCTTTGTCAATTAGTATTAACATATGCCACCAGCTTAAGATGCTTAAATTTTTTCTCTTCTTGAGGTGAAAGTACCTAGTGTGGATATGTGAACTCACACATATACATAACTATGTCTGCCATGGCTGTACGTGTGAACCCAAGTGCAGTGCAGCCCTCTTGTGGCGTAAATAAAAGTAAATCAGAGTGTAGGCGTGTGCTGCTCTCTAGTGGTGTTAGTGTGAGTTACTGTCATTGTCAGTTGCTTGTCTGAGTGGTGAGATGTGTTTGACGTGGCATGAGGTGTCATGTTGGAGTGTTACACGGGGATGTGTCAGATTGTACCCTGCACCAGCACTGTACAGACCTCCCAGGTAATTGTGCCTTTCAAGCCTGTGTTCCTTCAAGCC
>JAYMFT010178235.1:0-12101 GCA_038088735.1 Panulirus argus
CTTTTGCATGGTAGACGGGAACGCTAACTGGTAGGCTAGGATGGCCCCTAACAGGGATATAACTATTCGATTATAAGCGTTAATTGTCCGAATGTTACTTATCGTAGTTCAGCCAATCATCTAAAGTTGTTGAGCACTTGGTACTTAATGTCTTCAGGAGGAAAAGAATATCAATTTTTATTGCAATACATATCAGTTTTATGCTTCTTTGATTTTGACTGTTGTCGTCTGATGGTCCAGTCTTAAAAGGCAACCGTGTTCCGTTTCCATTAATCGCTCAGGAAGATTCTTTGTCGGAGATAAAAGACGTTTCTATGCTTATGCTATCATGCTCTCCTTGACTATCCTGTGACTGAATCACGTCAGTGAATGGTATAAATGACTAACCAGCGACTTATTCTGCTACATATGAAAAATAAATTCCCCTACAATTGTACCAGTACCGCTTTATCAGCCAGGGAATGTGTGTGAGCCATCCAGCAACAGCCAATATATCCAACATCCTCCCACAGCTCCCAACTCCCCCCCAATGTTTTGTTTACTGGTGTACACGCATTTTCCTGACGTCGAACTAATATAACAATACAACAACAACAACAACAACAACAATGATAGTAATTATAATAATAATAATAATAATAATAATAATAATAATAATAATGATAATAATAATAATAGTAATAATAGAAATAATAATGTTAATAATAATAATAGTTATAATAATAATAATAATAATAATAATAATAATAATAATAATAATAATAATGATAATAATAATAATAAAAATAATAGTAATAGTAATAACAATAATAATAATAATGATAATAATAATAATTTTAATAATGATAATAGTGGTAATAATAATAATAACAATAATAATAATAATAATAATAATAATAATAATAGTGGTAATAATAATAATAATAATAATAATAATAATAATAATAATAATAATAACAATAATAATAATAGAAATGATATTAATATTGATATTGATAATAATAAAGAGATGATAAAAGAAGGAGGGATGATGACAGTTAAAGGTACTAATGAGGATTACAACAAATATGTATAAAAGCCGTGCCACTTGGGTATGTATGCTGAAGTACCTTGGAAAATAGATCCGTGATGTGGAGGTGATTCTATGCCGCTGTGAGGAATGAGAGTGAAGGGAACACGCTGGCTCCACGAGTCTGACATTCCGTGTTTATCAGGAGGAAGGTAGCCATTCAGTCAGTGGTGGGTCGGTGTCTGGCAAGACGCTCCTCGTTATGCAGTCTGACCTTACCTTGTTTGGAAGTGACGCCATAATCATATTCCATATTTATACCTTACGATTCAAAGGAAAGTATGATGCACGTATCTTATATCCATCGTAAATACGTTTCAATGTGAATGAAATATAAAGAAATTGATATACTTAAAAAGATATAGATATTTCACGTATTTGGAATTTAACATAGAAATTCCTTTAAAAGAAACTATTTCTTATCGTATTTTCCAGTCTGGTATGAAGCCATAAATCTTGTACATGATACTGACCGCGGCCGCTACAGCTCACACTGGGGTCAGGTCCTCGAGATCTTATAATTCAGGGTTTTGAAAATATAAGTTTTAAAGCCATTCCGAAAGTGATATGGCGTCTGTTCGGGCATGTCAGCCACCTTCTTTACTGCTTATTCAACTGATATTTTCAAACTAATCTGGACTTAGAATATTAGATATGAAATACCTTATTTACCTATTTACTCATGTATGAATTCATTCATTCATTTTGTCCAATAACCTGAGATACATTTTTGACATATTTCACTCATGTTGCTTTACTGATAAGATTTTAATATTAGCGAGTTTTACCCACAGAGTCTTTATGGACACAGGAAGCCAATGAATATGAATACTTGAAAACAGAAATACTCCTGACCTTAAACACAAAGCGAAACAAGCAAATAAGCAATAAACAAGGATTGGTCAGCGTGCCAGTTGGCCATTTCGTTTCATTGCTGAAGATTTTTCCCACAATATCAATATTTCTCGAGTTGACATAAATGACGGAACTTTACCCATAAGTGACTAAAATCTTGTAATTTCCTTTTTCATTGCCTCAAGATTTTACAGTTATTGTTGTTGTTAACGACGTCACATGTTACTCCTCATAGGGTTCCAGTGCAGTCATGACCAAAGTTGGCAAGGCCTTGTTACCTTCTGTTGTTATGGCTAGCAAACAACCACAAGTGTCTCGTTTCCTACTTATGTCCAGCCCATTTCTAAACAAGGTAATCTGCTCACACTGAAGCAAGTATACAGATATTTCATCCGCCTCTTTGTGTACAAATGTGAAAAGAGAACCACCCACGTCGCCTGAACCTAACGGTCCAAACAGCATTAGTGCCAAAAGAGCTGGAAAAGTTCTATAGTACACCACAGATGAAAACATTCTGTTCTGCAGTAGGCTTCCCAACAGCTTCATTGAGACCAGGTTGTTGCTCAACTCTGAATCTCACCTTACGAAATGTCTGCACCGCTTCTCTAGACTGATAATCGCTGTTGACGGACTCCGCTTACTTGAGGTTGGATCGCGAGTAAGGAGAACACCGTCTATTCAAAGAACTCTCCACTTCAAAGGAATCCATCCTGTCCCTGTGACTGCGTGCAGTGCTGCCTTGAAGATCCAGTAGCCGCTGGATAAGGAGGCAATTGGTTTAAAGCACCAGGACTTCTTCAAGAAACGAGTCTTGGGTTTATATGATAATGCTAGCCAAGGAATCGTGTTGTTTGTTTCCTATCGTGTTTTGATAAACCTATCACTACAGGAGACATAGCCTTCTGTTATTACCTTAAACTGTCTTCTGTAAAAGTTATCACCTTAAACAATTTCTCAAAAGCATACATCTGTGGCCCGGATCAGGCTTAAGTGTTTATGGAATTAAAGTAATAGTGTTCACCCCAGTTTTGATTTCTAGGGTCTCCCACAAAGACTGAATTATGACATAATCCTGATCAGGTCCTATACATATTTAAAAATATAACTGATTTAGAACAACTGTCCATTATTTAAAAGGTGCATAGACATCCACTAGTCTATACAAGAGTATACTGACTAAGTGCCGGTCTTCCGTGCGAGGTCACGTCTGTATCCACGTAGTTTTGTCTTGATGCCTGTGAAATGTTATCTTTATATCATCAATCCTATTTTCAAGAGGTTATGGCGGTGTTCCATGCGATGCGTAAGATCATTTTTGGTTTCTATATTTCCAAATACTTTAACGCAGAGGCGGTAGCACTCTTCGTACGGATGGTCTGCACTCGTGTTTAGGTATAATACTGAACAGGTCTCAAAATCTCGAATAAGATCGCGTTTGAAGCTTTAGAAAGCACCGAGCTGTCGTCCACAAATGCTGTATCATTCAGCCAGTGTCGAAAAGGCAGAAAGAACTTAAAGGGACAGAAAAACAAAACTGAACAGAATTAACAAATCCTTCATTCATCTTCTCTTTTTTCTTATGATAATTTTAAAACAGAAGGTATCTCATCATCATTCAGTCATAATTTGAATGCCTTTGGCTTGAGTCTTTTGAGGTATTTTGAAGTTAGACTTAATGTGTTTTCAGTTAAGGGAACGAGATTGCTATTTGCAGCTTGGTGGTGTAGTGTGCGGCAGGTCGGAACTGATATGACAGTCTGAACAAAGGAAGCACCTCGTCAGAGGCGAAACTCTCTCTCTTGTAGCAGTCATTAGGGTAACTCAGAGCGGCAGTTATCCTTACTCTTTATCGTCTTTCTTGAAACATTAGCAAGCAAGAAATAAGAATAAGAATGAGCAATACAGTTAGCTGTAGGGTTGGAGTGCCCAAAACTAAACAATGATTTTAAGCAAGTGCTCCTCTTGTCATGGAAATGAAAGTGCGCTAAAAGTCCAATAGCACATCTTTCACCCGAGCAGACTTCAGTAGTAGAATGAAAATGAGGGATGTATCTATCGTTTGAAGTAGACAAATTTAGGTGGCTAATGTTCTTAAACATTTTAATGAGAGAAATCGGATGCTATACAAAAGGTGCTGGGTTGGATTTTGAATGAAATTAGGTTTTCATGACAACTGCAAGTCTGCCATAACTTGCCTGTGCATTTCTTTTGGCGTAATCGCGTCATTTGCATTTTCAATGCGCATTCACTTTCTTCACAACCTCGACAGTCCGGTACAACTGTGGTGTGACGGTATCATCAGGAGAACTTTCCAAGCCTATTACCTTTCACGCCAGCCACTCTGGCGCATGTCGATCAAATATGAGGCGGCAGGAGACCATCTGCACCTCCAGGTGTGCATTGTGCATACTGACAAAAGTTTGTGTTCACATGTGTACGTACTCAGTCGGCCGTGCTGCATGGTCCTTAGAACGTGGGTGATTACAATCAATCTTTGCATAGTATATTTTCAGTGGGTTGAAAGGACCCGATACATTAAATCAGTAATACATATCAGGAAGTTCCAAATCTGTTCATAACTAAAATTCAAACGGTCAAAAGTTAAAACTGAATACACATTAGTATTGGTTGTTGACAGACAGACTTAATTACGGTATGACTGTTCAGTGTCACTACCATACCCGACCGTGTTATGATTTTTCGGATAGGAATGTCAAAGACCAAGGTCATGAGGTAACGGAAACCGGAAGTTGTCTCGCCTCTGCAAACATCTCTCTCAGAGACCTCAGTTCTTTTCTGTTTTTCGTCGATTTTCATGACCTTTGAATTATATATTTGGAACAAGTGGTTAATCATAGACGGCATTTGTGCTTGCTTGTGTGATTACCTCTTTGTAGTTACCTATTCCTACCGTACGGGAAGGGAGTTTTACACTCGTGGGGCCCCCGGTCTCTTGACCATTCTCTGCTATCAGATGTCTTCGTTATATATGGTGTCTGCGTGACCACGTCCTTGGTGTGTGTGTGTGTTTGGGTGCGTATGAGTTTCAGACCTTCTTAGAGATGAAATGTATCAGTGACGATAAATCGTTCGTGAGTACGAAGTAATTATCAGAAGAGACGCCCTAACTTAAGTTGTTATAGTGAAAGAAATCCTAAGTCGTGAACATGAAAGAAACCTTAACTTAAGTTGTTAACATGAAAGAAACCTTAACCTAAGTTGCCATTATGAAACAAACCCTAAAACAAGTTACCATAATTAAGGAAACCCTAAAAATAACTTCTCATCATGAAAGTAACCCTAACCTGCCTAAGTTTGTATCATGAAAGAAGCCATAACCTAAGTTATCATAATAAAAGAAACTAACTTATGGACATGAGAGAATCCTTGACCGACCTAGGTTACCGTCAAGAATGAAACCCGTGTTCTGAATAGATACAATACATATCGGCGGATAATCAGAGATGTTACTGCCGAAGCTTGGCTCCGACGCAAGCAAGAACAGTCAAACCCACCTGTGCGGCTAAAGCATTTCTATTGGTCGTCTCAACTGAAGGATCGAGAAATTGTTTCCGTCAAGATTATCTTCCCATTTAGATTATGCGGGAAGTTTCTTGTTTTCCTCGGACTGTTACGTTTTCCTGTCTAAACAATGTGGGAGAACCTAGTTTGTGTGCACATTCCGCCGGTTTTGTTGACGTTCGTCAGCACTTCATACATAGACTACTGACACAGTACTTTCCCTCTCGAAAGCTCATTACCTGAGGTTTTGTATACTTTTCCTGTTGGAAAATGGACAATCACACACCAGCATAGGTGTGCCATAATTCTGGATCCGTAACAGGTATAGGAATGGAACATTTACCGGTGACTATTAAGGAACATTGCTCGAGAATGCGCATTTGCATTTTCTCTCATACTGGCACTTCCTCCCTTTTCTACCACTCTGAAAATCGTATCTCAGAGTCTCCCCAAAGAATCGTGAGAAAATAAATGACAATCAGAAAAATAAACATGATAAATGATGATTATAATATTCAGGTATTTTTTCGTCCTCTGGAATACTTACATCTTATAAAATCATCGGTTGCATTCTTTCTAAGGTGTGACGAAATGGAGAAAATCACTTGTCAGGTATCGTGTTCTTCTCATTTTTTTTTTTACCTTTCTTTCTTTTCTGATATTCCTGAAAAAAAAAAAAAGAAACTTTAGCTACGTAAAAGTATCATGGAAATCTGTAGTACTGGAAAGCAACGCCTCGCTGGTCGGAAGAAGGTATCCTAAACTTTCAAAGTTGGTCCAGGATTCGTCTGGAACTCTGACCATTATTAATACTTCGCTTCTCCCATAAAATATCGTCTTTTCACCATTGCTCTGAGGTCGTTACAAACTCCTCAATGAAACCTGCGCTAGTGAGATAAGCGACTTAGCCGCCTTGCTGCCGGTACGCCTATTTTTACCAGGTCCAGGATAAGGTGGCTGGAAATAAATCATTGAGGAACT
This sequence comes from Panulirus argus, assembly GCA_038088735.1. Lineage (NCBI taxonomy): Eukaryota > Metazoa > Arthropoda > Malacostraca > Decapoda > Palinuridae > Panulirus > Panulirus argus. The sequence goes on from JAYMFT010178235.1 coordinate 6,428, forward strand.
TTTATCATTCTCTTACAGAAAGGGTGTAAGGAGCTGAAAGAGTGCGGGAGGATTCTATTGGAGGATTATTGGGATTGTGGTGATGAAGAGAATGTTACAAAAGAAAATGGAATAAGAATGTTAGAATATTAGAGTCTCCAGCTCAACCGAGGTGCTATATTGTCAACCAGTCGAGTAAACTGTTAGTATTTTGGAACATTCTTATCTCTGAACCTTCCCTGCCCTTGGATTTCCTTCCCATTTTATTCTTAGTATACCTCAGGATACCAGTATACCTTAGGATGTTAAGTTACCTTTAGATATTAGCATAACGAAGGTTATAGATATATCTCAGCATATAAGTGTATCTCGGGATATTAATATGTCTCAAGATATTAGTGTATGTCAGGATGTTAATATACCTTAGAACATTAGTATACGTCTGGATATTAGTTTACTTCAGGACATTAGTATACCACAGAATGCAAGTATTCATCAGGTCATTCGTATACATCAGGACATTGGTATACCTTAGGACATTAGTATAACTCACGATATTGATAAAGTATTATGATCAACCCTGTTCAGTAAAGAAACGGATGTGTAAAATTCTTACGATTTCTGTTTTACAACGACTGTTTTCTGTCCTTTTCCCTCCTTTCAAAATATAATTCCTGTACGCAAATGTTCTTATCAAGGACGGATTTAAACGTTACCCGGCAAGGAAAGGATACCGTGAAAGTCGATAAGTTATGTTATTTTGTTTCCTACGTTACTGTTTAGTAGTTTTCTGTCTGTTGATGGAAAGACTCTTTACTTACGTGAGGGACCTCAAACAAGATGGAGATACGATTCTTGGATCAAAGAGGAAATCCAATAGCATCTTTCGTTTCCAGTATGGCCGTCAGTTCCAAATTGATAAAATGTGTCACTGTTGATCAAAGACAATGAAAGACAGTCATAGGAAATGCAGACTAAAGCACTCAGGGATTTACAAGTCAATTTACAGGTCCACTTTTGCTCGTAATCCTTTCTACTCCTTCCCTGTCGGGTTACAGAAGAGACCTTTGTAGTAAGTCTCTGGACGCTTACTCATCATCTCCGTGAAGTATCGGCTATGACCAAGTTTGTGTCCGTGGGTGACCCTGTCGTGAGTCTTACATAAGGAGAGCCAAAGGAGACTCATAAAAAAGAAACAAAGTAAACAGAATGTATTTTACCTTTGTTGCTTTTCTGTCCTCAGCCTCAAAATCAGAGTTGCATCATCCATCAGGAGCATCACTTAGGAGGAGAAGGAAGGAAAAGGTTCTCGCCTCTGTGTCTTGAGGGACACCACAGCCGAAGAACTGGAAGGTGGAAATGGCCCCAGGGAAATGTGCAGACTGACGACGCTCACTCAGGAAGTCTGCAATCTATGGAATGAGATTCTCCAACGCTCAGCGCAAATGGTTTCGTTGGTCATTACGTCATGGCTGACAAGGTCAGGAGTTGGGGGGGAAATCAGCGAAGATAAGAATCACAGTTCATTTCTTTACTTCTTTTACTGTTGATGCAGATAAAGACAAGGCAGCTCATGAGACAGTGGGAGGCCGAGGTCATATTGCCAAACAGTTGAGGTTCTGTAGAGCCTGCAGGGTTGCCATGACTGACTAAACCTAGTATGGGTGTGTGTGTGTGTGTGTGTGGAATCATATTGGCTCTATGTATAATTTGATTTGTTACACGTATTTGAATATCAATAGGCATAATGAATAACTTAATCTGGGATGTACCGATGTTGCTGAATATTGGATTTGGTCTTTCGACCTCCTTCACATGATTACGCTTGCATGTTCTGAGTCCTGACGGTGTCCCTCTTCAGACACCTCTGAATTCAGTGGATGAATTATAATGGTAAGAGCGTCTGTGCCTGCTTAGGCCGCTTGTGAGGCCTCTTCAAAATATGAGGATAACAAAAGAATGAAAGGATTCGTTGAATGAGGTGAATAACGTTCGCCATGAGACTTCATAGTTTCCTTCTTCTTATGAAGGTTCTGATTCGTCAGTGACAATAACCGTAATTAGTGGGATAAACAGTTGCGCACTTTGATGCTCAGTTTCAATATTCAGTGATACTTGTTAGTCTGTTGCTCATGCTAAAGATTCCAACCGTATTTCGCGAAGTATTCCTCAACAACTTTATGTACCCCGGCTTTGTTTCTTGCTACTTTCGACTGATAATTTGGCCTATATTTCCTGTCGCCTCCGTAGCTTCCAAGTACTTTGCTCCACCCTCAACTAATTGCTCATATTACCTCTACAAGTATCAGACGTCTATAACTTGGGGAATGAGATCAAGCACGTTAGTATGATGGCTGTGTTCTGACCACAGAAATTGCTTTCCTCTGACCTCTTGCATGAAAGATCTGACAGCACTGCTGGTCAGTGCGAGGCTTTTGCATACCAAGCGCTTGTCACATGCTGTCCTCTCATATGTCCTGACACCATAAAGGAATATTAGATAGAAAAAATGCAAATAAATGTGTATGACAGACGAAGAAAATGAAGTTACCTTGTTCACGAAGATCATTCTTCGTCACGTAACTATAAAATTCCATGGTACATTCTGCTCAGATCAGTCGGCAAAGATGGTGACCCACTCCAGCAGTAATGAGCCAGACGTCAAGCGAAGCGTCTCGTGTAAAAATGATTTATTGTCTGCTGTGTGTTTCACGACAGCCATATCAAGGTAACGAGATCTAATGAGGGAGCTCACACCTCCTGGCTCGGCGTAATTACTTATCCCCAGGTGAGGACGACGCAGACCCGGGAACGCCCGAAAAGTTTTTGAGTTAGTAACTAATTACCTGGTAAACTTTTATTTCTTCATTTCCATACAGTTAATTAAAGGCGCTTCCTCTGAGTGAAATGAATAAGTTATCGAAGTTGCTCAGTTGACTGTGAACGTACTAAGTGGATTACAGAGGACACCAACCCCAGCGCAGTCGTCTCACGGTACCGGAGAGGGATTTTAGGATAAGATCCTCTGCTAAACACGCAAGGTATATCCATACACACAAGACATCAAACGAAAGACTAAAGTGTTGGGAGATTTCCAGTATCTGTCCTCCCCACGTGGCTTCACCCGGGAACATCGCACATTTGATTAATGGGAAGTAACCAGATAACTGGCTAACCAGCGGACAACGAGAACCCTTGGGACAATATCTGAAAACTTCAAAGGTATAATTAAGACCGAAGGTTCGATTTAGGAAATCACATAGTTCATAATGATCGACAGGCAAGCGGAACATTAATAAATGCGACGAAGCATATAACAACCATCGGGAAAACATAACGAATAAGCTGTAAATAAAGTATGAAAAACACCTTTTCACCAACCTTCATACAACAGTCACAAAGGCAAAGAATTATACGAGGGGAAAACCTTATCAATATAAAGCAGAACATCAGGCCAGACAACGAGGCCAGGTTAATAAGACAGCTTGAAACCGAGCAAGACAAACGACACGCTCCTCCAACCATTGTCCTCACTACACTGTATCCTGGAGAACCAACCATGACTCCCATCACTGATATAGCAAATAAATCACTTGTGGACAGAGTGTCATAATACGCCAATTACATACAAGATTGAATAGATCATATCATACAAACTACCAAACAATATTGTACACAGCATAACAGCTGTATTTAGTGCAGCCTTGGCAACCAGAATCTTCCCCAACAGGTTTCTGAAAACAACAGCAAATCAAAGTCTTCTCTCCATTCTAGAAACACCAGGGAATTCTTCTATGAAAAATACTTTGCACGGGAAAACGTTCCCACTCAGAGAACATTAACTTTTAAAATCCGAGGAAATACGAATTCAGAATTGGGAGCGACACAATCACAGTAGAGGACGAGAGAACAATGTTACATTGTACTGAGCTACGAAGCAAAAATCATATACGTGGTATGGATCAATGGACTAAAGTACAAATTATCACCACTTAAAGTTTTAATCATAGTAGCCACCTTCCTGGAGAACTGAGACACCATCAAAGAATTCCCAGGCCAGAGGTTCGACCTTTTAAGTGGGGCTCCGCAGGGCAGATGCATTTCACCAACACTATGCAGTTTACACGCTGCTGACTCGCCTGTTTGTGCTCAAGGAACTCGTATGATATATCCAGCAGACAACAGTATACTATATATTGAATACGAAGGTAAAAAGTGAAAAGAAAATGATGGCAATAAGAACAAAAAGGGCAAGTGAAAATATTAACGAATATGAAAATTTAAGGAAAATATAAACTAATGAACAAATAACTCCAAGTTGTTCCAGTTAACGAATTCCATCCACAGTCGTCCCCTCACAACGGTGAATGTTGCAAGCTAAGGTGCAATACTTGGCTTAAATTCACTAATAAAGAAGAAGCGAGCTATATCAAGAAATGCAAAAGAAAACAGACTAAGGGAAGGAAGCCTTAACCTTTAACTCTCAACGCTTAACAAGCTAAAGAGATTTAGAAATTCCAAAATAAAGCAAAATCTGACACATCCAGTACTCGAATACCCTCGCTGCTACCAATCACTGCTTACCAGCCTCAGGCAATCCAAAATATGGCTCATAGATTCATCATCAACCAGTTCCCATCCCTACAATAAAAGAAAAAAAGAAACGAATATACACATATCGAAACAAATATAAGAAACATTAAACAATCCATGACATAAACTTGTGCCTAGAACTTCGGAAAAAGCAACGAAAATAATGATAAAAAGGTGGTTATGACGACGACCCCTACAGAAGGAGGCCACAAGTCTTCAAGTTACCACAAAGCCCAACAGAGATTTGCATAATCTATTTATACACTAAAATGGCCAGGGGACCCAGCATGAATCGTTAGGTTTTATAGAAACTACATACAACGTGCACACTAAACATACATATCGAAATCAGAGCACTACTCAAACACAAGACACAAGCCACAGGAAAGGCAAAGGTTGTAAAATGGTCACAACAGCTGACCTTTCCACTTGGGACTTGTGGACCGCCCAACGACAAAAGATCACCTAAGTATTATAGTGTATCCCACTTTATGCTTTACAGTGTCATAGTTTATTGTCACAGAGGGGCCATGTCTCTCCTGGTGCAGTAAGTGAAGATACAGCTATCATAGTCACTGGTAAAGTAATGCTGTTCCAGTTCCATAAATTATTTCTCGTACATCTACGGTTCCCCTGAAGAGGACCATCATACTACCTTTAATGTTCTCATTCTCATCCTTGCCACTGATTTATCAGACCTGTACCATCCTTACTAAGAAAAAACTCTTTTTATTTCATATTTTGTGTCTCTCAAATTACCTCGACAGCAAAAAGAATATCTATATAGTAGACAAGTTTTTCTATTGCACGTTTTCTTTGATATAAAAGAATACATAAATTTACTTACTAGTAAGTATATTCATTCTGGCTGAATTCTTTATGATAATAAAGCAAAGATAGGACAACACATCAAACTGTATAGTAAGAGCGTATTTCTTACAATTTTTTTTTTCTATATATTAATGTTTTTTGTTACGACCTGTACATGGATTCAAGTGGTTATCATACTTCTGCTATATATGGCTTTTGTGAGAGTAACAATATTGGATTTCGTTTTTCAGTATTGTGGCATATTTATTATAATGAAGAAAAGATATATATA